>PVLC010015334.1:0-37579 GCA_004027655.1 Graphiurus murinus | reverse complement strand
GCACATGATGTACTTACACAATCATATCAAGGTCACTCACTGATGTGAACCTGAGGGGGAGGGAGGGGGAGGGAATGGGGTGGGAATTGGGGAAGGGGTCAAATGAGAATTGTGTGCAAATATGTTGTTAACAACTTGTACTTAACAAAGATATATGCTATGTTGCACGAATTACTACAATAAAAAATTAAAAAAAAAACAAGTTTTATTAGTTGGAAGCCTCATCAGAGATTGAAGACTCAAAGAAATAGCCAAAGCAGGAAGACTTTATACTTTTTAAAATAAATAATTCATTTGTGAAGAAGTGACAAGACAAAAGAGTCTAGGTTATGGACAGTAAATGGTATGAAGTCACTAGGATATATGGGGTGAGGGTAAGGCTAGTAGAAGATAAAGGTAATTTTAGTAACTTTATTTGAACAGATCTATTACGGCATCAATTCTTAGTTATGAGATAAGGTTTATTTTCTTATCCTGGTAAAGAAAAGACATCTTTACCAAAGGACTTTTTATGGCTTGTTACACATAGGAAAGAGCAGGTTAGAGAACCTTTTCTCCAATACTGTTTGAAATGCCTTCACTTTGAAATAATATGACAAATCAACTTGTTGAGGGCTACATGCCATAGCTCTCCAGATGTGTGTGGCTGTACATTTTGTCACCATGTATGTCAACTTCAGGCACAATATACTTACCCCAAACCCTTCATTGCCATCTTCCTTTCCTGGTCAAGTTTACACTTATCCTAGTCAGGAGTACATAGAGTCACTAGAATAAGTTATACTTTGCCATTATCTACCATGTAAAACCCAATAATAATACAGTAAAGCTATTTATGGGCACTACTAAACTTAATTGTTTGAGCACCAGAATAGAGTCTTGATTCTAGACTTAAGTGGGAAGAGTACTTTACACCAACTTTGTTCCATTCCATGTACCTAGACCTCTAAATCTCCTTGGGTAGAGATTTACCATGTATACACATGGTGGTTCATCAATTAATCTCCCCAAATTCTTGTGCCCTGAGTAGGGACATGATAATATTCCATTTACCACTGTAATATTTTGGACTTAGAATGTTCTCCTAGCCCTCATGGAAACAAGGCAGCCATGTTGGAGGTGGGGCTTGATTGCTAAGGAGGGGTCCCTGATGGGTGTGGCCTCAGGATTATATATGGTCCCTCTTCCCTTTGCCTGCGTGCGTTCTCTTTCTCTCTCTCTCTCTCTCTCTCTCTCTCTCTCTCTCTCTCTCTCTCTCTCTCTCTCTCTTCTTGCTTCCATAATGTGAAAGCAGACACCTTGATCTTTTCCTCTCTATGCTTCTCACCACCATTCCCTGAGCTCTGCAGATCAGTCTAATGTGAACTGAACCTCTGAAATCTCCAGAACTGTGAGCAGATGAATCTTCCTTCCTCTAAGTTGTGTGGTCAGCTATTTTGGGTTATAGCAGTAAGAGCACTGACCCAAACAACCTTGCTCCACCTTAGCCTTAATGACTCAGATTTCTGTCCTTCCACCTTATACTGCAAAGCCTCCTATGCCTATAATTCAAAATGAATGCATTGTGAAGTTTACGTGTTTCATAGAGATGAGAAGAGGGGTGTTTCCTACTAGCAGCAGCTGGCCAAAAGCAAGCTTAAAACAGGGTCATATCTATTTAGTGGTAAATGGAATTAATCACCAAAGGAAAGCTAGGGAATGTGAATTTTAAAATGTAATCCCCACAGCAGGCTGGCTTTTCTGCTTGTTGATGATCTAATATAGCACTAAGTGATGAGACTTGCTTCTGGCAAAAGATTTCAGATCATTTGGAGGGATCTATCCTCTCTCCATTATTAAGGAATACATTCCAGAAGAAATTAGGTGGGGTTGGTATATCCACTGTCTAAAATTGTGTCATCTCAGCAGTGAGGAGATTCTTTGATATAGGTTCTATTTCTTTCTCACACTTTCTGCCAAGTCTTTTTTTTTTTTTTTTTTTTTTTTTTTAGCTAAGATATCATACACTGTTTTTACCTTTTAGAAAAGATTTACCGATCAGACAAGAATGGTTCCAGAAAGTCAGTTGCCAAGAAAAATCAGTGAAATTCTTGGGTAGATGTTTGGCATCTGTGCTAAGAAGATCCCATTTTTTAAAAAAAGGTTTTAGTATCTTTATTTTTGAAGGAATAACAACTGATATAGAGCCAGCTAGTGAATGAATCAGGATTAGAAAAAAAATCCCTCAAACTGATATGTTTCCAACACTTTTCAAAAGTAGACCCATACAAAGAAGGTCCTGTGGTTCATTACAGCCATCACTAAATACAGAGCCTAACGCTTTCTGAAATATCACCCTGCCTCTACATGACCTGATGTGAATGAATGGCATATTCTTTTAATAAGCCACCCTGTCTGTCACTGTTAGAGTGGATTATTTGCAGTGGATTTTCAGATGTCCATTTGCTTTGTCATATTATTTGATGTTTTGGATTGTTTTATCTTTCTAATATTTATTATTTTACATAGCTTCAATTTCCTTCCCTTAACCCACTGGACTATGGAAAAAATTCTAAAGCTGGATATCTACTAATATGGCACAAGAATTATTTCAGTTTGAGAACTTTTGTTTCCTTTTAGGACCTCAGAATAGAAGACCTAACCTGGAAATTTTATGTTAGATATTAGTTATATAAAATAAAAATGTAACAGTAGAAAATAGAATGTTCTATTCATAGAACCCTTCAAACTATGTCCAGTTTTTGGTCTAGCTTCTTTACACATTTTCCTCCTTGATTTCATGCTTCTTGATGTATGCATGTGGTATTCTGCAGTGTAGGCTGTGTACGAGACAATCTGTTCTAGTATGAAAAAATATTAGTAATTTTGTTACTTTCATTTGATCCTATAGAGTATAATTTACAAATATTTAATAATTATCATAATAAATGAGTAGGGTACTATATGTATATATTTCATACATAAAAGTGTGCATATGTAGGAAGGATGTAGAGACTTTTTCTCTGTGTTTTGCAATGAATATTTCACCAAATATAAGTAAGAAGGAAAATGAATGGTATCATTCAAAACCATTTTCCTAAGGGTATACAAAGATAAATGTTCAATGCCCCCAATATAAGAAGATATGTTTCACAAAATATGATTTGAATCTTTTAAAAATTATATGTTGGCAAAGGTTTTTAAAATCTAACTAAAATACACATTCTGTAATCACTTGCATTATTAGTATTGTTCTATTTAGCAGCATTCCAAAAACATATGAAACATTGAATGTCTTTTCCAAAGCATTTCCCAAAAGAGGGAAAAGTGGAGGATAGAAGAAGCCAGGACAGGTGGTTATGTTAATTAAAACTGCATTATCTCTGTGTTGATTATAAGTAGTGGTTTATGCACTGGGAAACTAGCAAACAATGTGCACAAATCCCATTCCTGAGAGGTCTAATTATTTCTAAGGAAGTTTAATAATTCCGACTACACTGTCAGTCATAAGTCATACTTGTTCAATTGGCCTCTGGTGGTAATTTATCTAAAATAGCCAAAGGACCTTATCATGTTGCATTATTCCAAAATACATACAAAGATTCAGTGAACCAAAACTTTACTTCTCAGTTGCCATATTCCCAAATCTATTATGGATTTCTTTTATTTTTTAAGAGATAGATCCATTAATTCATTGTGACCCTAGGCAAGGAATTAAACCACCATTTCCACAACCAACAGCTGAACCCTTGGGGTCAATTATAGCTATTGGTCTGCTTTGTTGATTGTATCTTCTAAAGTGTACAGTACAGTATGTCAGTTGCCAATACAGAGTTATAATTATATTTTTCAGCATGTAAGCATCTACTAATTAGTATAAAAATGCAAATTTGTCTTATCTCTAAAAGAATAAATCAAATCAAAAGATGAATTTACCAAGAGAACTGTAATTTTAAAATAGCATTTTAAAATCCTCATGTTAAATGACAATTAAACATAACTAAATATAAAGGAAAAATTATGAAATTAATATAATTTTTTTCTGTAGTAACATTTTAGCTGCAGTAATTCTCCTGAATAGGCTAACAATTTTAAAAATGCCTTCAAAGAATATATTACACTAACTTAAAATGTAGTTAAGACATACATTCTTTCTCAATGATCTGTTTATCACAAATCTAGATAAGAATTTCTCCATGACCTCCCAAATATTTTACTAAGTAGCCACAATAGCAAACCATAGCTTGGCATGTCCTGAAAAATAAAAAGACATGACAGGTTCTGCAGATTTCTTTTGATAACATGAAGTCAATTAAATATAGAAAGACATTCAATAAGGAACATGGTGAGCTACAATGAAAAGATTTTGCAACACATTCCATAAGTTTTTCTTTTTATATCTAGTCCTTAATGCAGTAAATCCCATCCAATTTTATGTCCTTATTTTCCTTGGCTCCAGCACTTTTTCTTTATATCCGTCACCAGAGACACTGCATTTGTTTCTATTGTAGAGCAGAATGTCCTTGCTGGCCCTTCTCTGATCATATTTTTGTCCTTCATGAACTATCAATTTTTCATACATAGAGCAAACTAGCAACCATATTCTGATGTGGAGATATTTAGTTTTATATTCTTATTTTACATACTACTATGTGTCTGATGTTTTACAATGGAATTGCAATATAAATAATAGTAACTTTGATCATTCTGGTCATAGAAAATAAAGCCTCTCCAATAGATATTATATAAGGTGTTCCACAAGGCTAATTTATTAATTTCTCAATAATATTTCCAAAATAGGGAATTCTCATTGAAATTTATATATTTTTAAAATAGTAACAAATTAAGAAAACATTTGTAATTAAGTTATTATAGTGGGAAAATTAGAAAAAGAATAGAGTTTATTGAATATATACTATATACTAAAACAATGCTAGTATTTTTACATAATCTAAATAATCTTACAAATGATTTTGTAACTAGCAGTCCTTTTTACATATAATAAAATTGAGGCTAAATAACTTGATAAAGATTATAAAAATACTTTATCAAATGGCTTATTGGAACTCCTATAAGCAATAGTATATACTAGTTTACAAATAGTCACTTATAATTTAATCAAGACCATCTTTGAATTATAAAAAAAAATACATGGTATATAAATTGAATTTTGAGGAAAATATGGATTTATGAGATCTACTACCTATCTTTTAACTCATGAAAATTTGCTATACATAATACTCATGAGACTCACCTAATGTGCCCTGTGCTATGTTACATTCTCACTGGGAAAACAAAGATCTTAATACTTAGTTTCAAGAAACTTCCAGTTTATTAGATAAATAACCCAGATTCAGCATGTTAAGTTCTAAGAAATGTTCACAAATTAGGAAATATATCAGTGTTACAGGGAACAGGAGAGGGATTTGATTTGGTTCATGTAATTGACAAATCTGGACATCTGTAAGATGAGTAAGAGGTGATAGACAAAAGGGCTGAAGGGAAGTATTCCAAATAGCAAGGGTCAGATTCAAGAAAGCATGATGTTTCTAAAACTGTACTTTACTGTGAGTGCAATTGGAATGAAATATGAAAAATGGCATGAGCAATACTCCTCAGAGCTTTCATTCCGTAATAAAGAGTTCCTAGGAGGGGATCAGAGATAAACTGATCACATGTTTAGTCAAGGAAGATTACCCAGGAAGCAAAAATTAAAATATAGGGAGGATGAATTTTGAGAGAAGGAAGTCAGTTGGCTGTTTCAAAAGTTGAGATGAGGTGCTCTCAAGACTTTAGTTAGGCATCACTCTTCCACTGGGCTGCTACCAGCCCCCATAGAACTTTAATTTAGGACAATTGCAGTGAATCTGGAGAAGCAGAACTTGAAGATTCTAAAGATAAATTTATGACATGTAATTGAGAGGACATCGTGACCAATTGCATATGGAGTGAGGAAGAGGCAGCTGTTGAGGATGCTCCTCAGATTCCAATAATATAGGAGAGAGAATCTTGAGCTGTATTTGACATAGCTAAGTTTAAGATTCTGCTAAATAATGGTCTAGAATGGAAAGAGGAAGTTCAGAATCTAGAATGACAGTAAATGACTTCATGGAAATCATCAGGGGGAGTTTTCAGAGGGAAAAGAAGAAAATGGTTAGAAAAAAATATGGAAATACAGAATTCAAACATCATCAGGGAAAAAGTAGTAGAGAACCCTATGGTCTTAGTAACAAAAAACTAAAAAAGTAGAAAAGAAGTGTGTCAGGTAGCAAAATGTTTCATTTGATGAGGAAATGGGTATGTGGCTCATTGAGTTCAGCATTAGAATTATTGGGGACCTTAGTGGGAATAGTTTTACTGAAGTAGGAAAGACAGAAGTCAGTTTCCCTGAGCCTCTAAAAGCAAAGCAACAGTTCAGTGAGTAGAAACTATTTTTTCAAGAATTCGAGTGTGAGATGTGATAATGAAAATTAAGTTTATATGGGTTGCATGTGTAATGTTTTAATTTAATTTATTTTCTTTCTTGTGATCTGAATGTATTCTTCGAGACTCTGCATAGAATCTATATTTAGATGAGATAAACATCTTTATAAAATAAATGTTAACACCTTGATGATGTGGTGTTCAATTGTTCCTGAAAACTAATGATATGGTGAATGTTTCGTAGATAATTAAGTTCTCGTCTAACTTTTCCAGTAACATAATTTTCAGTGATTTGTTATTAGTTTTTTTTCTTTGCTCACTGTGCTCATGCATTTCAAAACATGCAGTTTAGATAGTATGTTTTTATAAGATAGCTTTGCTTTGCCACCTTACCATCTTAAAGTATCATGCATCTTCTAATAAAAATATTTTTGTTACAAAGTAAGAAGTGTATCATGTAAAGTGTGTGATAATATTCATGCATTGCAACATACTCACAATGTAAATTTATAAGCTTCCTTCAAGAGCAGAGAGTAGAAGAGCACATGCTGTTATAATCAGAAGTCCCAGGATCTGAATCCTGGTTATTTCATAAGTTAGTATAAAATCTTTATCAAATTTCTCATTCTCAGTGTTCTTATATGAAAAGGCCAAGTTAATTTAAAATACACTTATAAAAACTAAATAATTTATGTAAAGTATTGCATAGACTTCAGAATACAGTATATGCTAAAATTATTTTTATTTCTACTTTCACTTTTATATCACAGCAATAGTTGAATTCTAAACAGAAATTATTTTCCCCCCCAAAAAAATCACCTCACTTAAAAAAAGGGGGGATTAGGTTAAAGATAAAATATCACTTAAAAAAAAAAAAACTTGAGGAAACTATTTTTCAATTTCCAATGAAGGACAAAGTACATGTTTTATACCTATGAAGATATGTTTCTTTGAAAATGATTCTACTTTATACAACTAAATTTTTTTTTTCGGTAAAACCCCAGAATAATTGTAAAGCAGAGCTGCTCACTTTTTCATATGTAACATTAATGATACCTTTTTTATGTAAACCAGTTGATACTAGGGGTAGTTGAGCTATCTTTAACTCTTGGTGATTCATTTTTTTTTTAACATTTGCTCATACTAAATATTATACTCAAAATACAAATAAAAAACATTTGAGAAGATAGCAAGGAGTATTTAGAATTCCAAACAGTTTGTTTTCAGATTTCAAGTTTCTTATTTCATAGAAACTACTATAAAATATTGAAATCTTAATAAATTTCTGATTTTCAGAATTTTAAAATAATGTTAGAACCATCACTTCATGAAACAGTAAATCCCCAGTAAATAGAGAAAAGCCTACTACTTTCTTTGAAGAAAGAGATTTAGAGCTCCCATACTTAATAAGAGTTCCACTCACTTTTTCATCTCCCGAGTATCTACACATTAGACTGGAATCCCACCTTCCTGACTGCTAGAAAAATAAAATCCTTAAGTCACTCTGCCAGCCCTCCTGGGAATAAGTGTACTCTATAGTGAGATCCTGAAGTAGATGTTGTAGAACCAGAGCGTCTCCAAGACCACACTTAGTAGGTTGCAGAGAGTGATGAATCAGTGGATATTTCTGATCATGTTTGGTGACTAGGATGCATCTGCCTTCTGATGACTCTGACAGGAGCTCAAGGACTGAACATGACCAGGTAAGAAGTTCTAATTGCCTACACCCCAAGGAGAAAGTGGATAATTATCCTGAAATAGACTTCTGTCCCTCAATCAAAACACTAGTTAGGCAGGTCTGACCTATAGTAAATAAGAAATACAATAAACAAATCAAAATATATCACAAAAGACTAAATTCTGGAAAATGATGAAAATTTTAAAACTGGGCAAAAACTAAAATGAAATGCAACTAATTTGAGAATTTCCTCATGACTTATTAAAATATATCAGCAATCATTTCCAGAGAATTCTACAGTTTTCTAAGTATATTTAGTCTCATCTGATACTAAAAACAAACCCCATTAAGTAGGATCAAAGGTAGTATAAACATTTTTTTTGTGTGTGTGGTACTGGGGATTGAACTCAGGGGGATTCTACCTCTGAGCTATACCCCCAGCCCTATTTTTTTTTCTTTATTTTGAAACCAAGTCTCACTAAGTTGCAGAGGGCCTCACTAGGTAGCTGAGGCTGGCCGAGAACCCGGATCCTCTGGTCTCAGCCTCCCAAATGCTGGGATTACAAGTGTGCGCCACCACGCCCGGCTAGTATAAACATTTTAAATTCGTGGAAGTGAGATGTGAGAAATGTAGGAAACTAAATGATTTGCTAGAACATAAAAAAAAAGGTTGTAGGGGCTGGAGCTGTAGTTTAGTGATACTGTACCTGCCTAGCATGTGTGAGGCCCTGGGTTTGATTCCCAGCAATACAAAAATAATAACAATAAACAGTACCAGTTGTGGTAGCAAATTCCTATAATCCTAGTACTCGGGAGGCTAAAATAGGAAGATTTCAGTTTTGATAATAGCTTCAAATATTAGTGAGACTTTCTGCAACCCAATGAGACCTATTTCAAAACAGAAATAACATAGGACTTGGGTGTAGCTTGGAGGTAGAATGCCTCTGGGTTCAATCCCAGTACCACAAAATAAACAAACAAACAAACAAACAAACATACATGCATACATACATACATCAATAAGCCTGCTGTAGTGGTACACACTTATAATACTAGTACTTAGGAAACTGAGACAGGAATATTTCATATTCAAATGCTAGCATGTGAGACCCTGTTTTAAAATAAAAGAAATAAAAATAAAAAGGGCTGTGGGTATAGGTTAGTGGTAGAATGCCCCCGGGTTCAATCTCTGCTACCTCACACATCCACCCACACATATCCACACCAAAAAACAACCTGTAGGTAGCAGACCAATTTCCAGAATCCAGTTAATCACAGTTATTCAAGATAATTAGGAGAAATTCTGCCAAAAACTAGATCTGCACTTAATTCTATATTATGAAAAAAATAGTAATGAGGTATTCAAATTGGTAGAAACTACATTTAATTGTCCTTTCTCATTTTTCCTTCAGATACTTTAAAAATTACAACCACGATACATAATTGCTGTCTGAAGAAAAAAAAATGACAAGAAGCTTTGAATCCCTCAAATTACACATTCCAGGTATACATGAACACCACGGCAGGGATATGCTCCTTTCTCATGTCAGTTTAGATGTGGCACCAGGGAGCATACAAGGACTGTCAGAATTTATGGCTGCCGAAAAGCCTGCCAGCCTGCTTCATGCTATTCTTAAGGCAACGAGCTTTTCCAAAGCTTACATGGAGACTCGCCAGACTTCTGGGATTCAAAATGGCTTGATGACTTTTCTCATCTGTCACTTGAGCTTCCCTGACATTCAAACACTTTGCACAAGTCATGTTAAGTGTAAATTTAAGGTCATTAAATGACTCTAAATATAGCTTGAAAAATAAGTCTCACCACATGTGAAAACCCCCCAAATATTTTGTCATGGCTAGGAACATTTTTTTTTTTCAGTAAGCTTATCAAGGCTTATGGACTCTATCTATTGGAACAGGGACCATCACCATAGAACTGTAGAATACTTCTTCCCTTCCACCCAGTAATATCTTACAATTATATGAAATGTAAAAATCTTTAGATATCTGCATTTGGGTACTCTAGTAAGCACAGGGAAGAGTTGTTGGTTTGAACTATACTACATGTGTCAGAAATCTCTCTTTAACAAGGTCAAAACAGTTACTGAAGTATACCTAACTCATAGGAATACATAGCACCTCATATTTTGGAAAGCTGTGTTACTGGTGATTTGGCAGCATCTTAGGAAGGCCAATGGTGATATCACTACTGATAAATCTGTAAAATGTCCGTAGGTATCTACACTACCCAGGATTAACTCTCCCCAAATCAAAGTATATGTGCACGTCCTCTGTATCTTTCCACACAATTCCATCTCTCTCTACTCCAGGCAAACTTTAATAGTTTTATTAATTTGTTTCTCTTCCAGAATGTCCCAAATATATATTTTAACTTGATATTCTCATTAAAAAGGGAAGGAAAACAGGTATTTGGGCCTGAGGAGAAGTAAAACTATACTTTTTTTGTGTGATATCTGACATGCTTCCTGATATACTGCCATGGAATGAATGGTGAAAAGAATAAATATGCCATTGAGGCTAAAGTTATATATGAATTGTGGAAATCTCAACCTATGAAAGTATCCAACCCACCCTCTCCGTTAAAAAACAACTGAATTATATCAAGTATTACCATTGATTTAAATCCTTATCCTATCCCACATAACCTACTATAGTGTTTTCTATAGGAGGCCTACAAATATTTTCCTGGCAAAATTAAATTGGATGGTTCTCAAAAATTCTATTTGGAAGGACTATCATTTCTACCAACACAAATGCATTTTCTCTTTCAAAATATACCACTCCTTTAGGAAATAAATGTCCCCACTTAACAGGGCTGCTAATTTTATAGTATAATTCTCTAATCCAACACCACTTTCTTCCAATAAGAAATTAACTCACAACTCTAAGGAATAGAGAAGTTATTTTTAATAAGGCAGTTTGCCCTTGAAGTAAACAAAAATGGATTTTTCAATCGTTCTTTAAATTTCTAATTTATATAGCTTGTAATTTTAAAACCATTCTACTTTTTAAACATGTATTTCAATTAGTTTAGATTTGCAGAATGTTTATGTTAAGTATATACAGCAATGTCTTTTATATTACAAAAACCATATAATTACATTTTTCAGACATGAAAAATGAATTAGTGCTGCATTATAAGTGGTGACAAATTTTCTTGTTTGTTCTAATTTCACTGAATAGCTACAGTAAGCCTCCTTGGCACAACTTAGAATAGCTCATTTGGCTCTGAATGCAAAAACTTTGGTTAGTGTGAAGAGACCAGTAGTGTACTAAGAAAAGGAAATTCTGTTTTTCAGATCTTGAAAGTAAATCCTAAGTATGAAGGATTTCAAGTGAGATGACAAATATTGGTCAAAACTGCTAATGATAGAAAAAGTATCTGCCAAGCTAATAAAAATTCTTTATTTTACATAATGAAGGCTAAATTTTTCAGAACTATAGCAAGTATTTGGATATACTAGCTAAATGTAGTTAATTGCATCTCAAGACTTTCAAACATATTAATGGGAAATTTAGGTGAATAGAAATAAAATATCCTTTGCCAAAACATGATCATGTTAACCTCTACTTTTTTCTTCTATGGCCCATCTCTGTAGTCTGGGGACTGTTCTTAAAAATTATGTTGACAAAGTAGAGAATGAAAAGGAGAAGCTACCATGAAGTTGAGGAAACAAAAGTATGTCAAAATCATCTGAAGAATTAGAAATGTTAAGTTAGAGGACAAAAATTGTGATGACCAGAATTACAGACTTCAAACATGAAAGAGTTTGACTGTGAAAACTAGATGAGTGCATCTTATATGAAAATCTGAAATTGGGCAAATGAGTTTCAACAACACTGTATAAAGAAAAATATTCTAGAACTTAGATCTGTCTCTCAAATGAAAGGCCCATTCTACAAGGAGTGAGTTTCTATTCTGTAAAGGAGATTAAGTAGAGTTTGGGATCAGATAATTGTAGAAGAAATGATTCAAATGTTGCCTTAAAGTAGATGAACTTAAATGTCCCTCCATACACTGAAGTTCTCTGACTATGTAAAACTTTTTTTTTTTATAAATATGTCTTTGCCATCTGGAATGGCTGCCACCCTCATGTTTAATTGGTGCAGCCAATCAAAATCTGAGGTCTCTTTTCAGATGGAAATGTTTTTAGTTAATTGAATTTCTTATTTTAACAGAACAGATTCTTGTAGTCCTCATGATTGCAATGAACCTTCTGTGATATTTATCCTGTTAAAAGAGCTAAGTAATTTCAAAATGCTTTTATCTGATTATCACACTAATCATCTACTACAAGAAGTACATAGTTAAGTTTGTTGTTGCCAATCTTTATTATGAGCCTACTATGTGGGAGCCAGATATAACAAAGGTTTTCTGAATTAAGAACAGTGTCATAAAGGTGTGAGCAGTTTTTAAAAAAGAACTAAAAAAATTGTGCCTAATTAGAGATCAGGAAAAGGCTTCATGGGGATGATAGAAAATATGGTATTTAAAATAGGTGCGAGAGATGGCAATTATGTGAATTGGCAAAGGGAGAGGAAACTTAGTCCAAGTATTTGGGACAGCTGGAGAAGAGATGGGAAGAGGGAGAATATAAGGCACATAGGAAGTTGAGACTTCAGTAAACTGAGAAATAATTCTAGAGATATGACTGGAGGATCTAGGAAATGGCTTTTTTAAGGCATAGACATTTTGTACTTAATTCCATAGGCAGAAATGATTAAGGGCTTTGAGAGGTGAGCTATGGCATTACCATTAAGAAGGTTAATTTTATGAATTATGTGACAGGGTTTAAAAAGGTGGAAAGCATGGCTTCAGTCTAACCACGTATCAGGTTATTAAAATTGTCTGGTGTCGGTTGAGAAGGCGAAGTGTGATCATGTTCCTAAGTCATGTTTGGAAACCCTTGGATGTTTTTTATTAGAATCCAACCTGAAGGACTTGTGTAACCATTTTTACTACCAAATGTAGAGACACGGACTTTACAAGGGGAAGGATGTGCAAGTGCACTTCGTGATATATGAAACTTGCTTGGAAACACTGCTTAAAAACATAGAACAATTGCTGCTCTTTGTGATGCTTCATGTACTTGAGTAAATAGCCCCCAGTCTATATGGATCTGACTTCACTGTGTTGAAAAATGATTATGACTACCACAACAAACAGTAGATGGGTCCTCATAAATAGAATATTTAATGTACTTAATACCAAGTGGAGAAAGTGTTTTCATTTGTCCCGAATTCGTGGAAAGTGTTTTAAACTACTGCACTTGATTGGTCCTGTCACTGACCCTTTGCCATGAACCCACAGGATCATCCTTCTATTCATTTTCAGTCAATGCAATTATGCTTATAATAAAGAACTGAAAAGCAAGCTAAGCCATCCAAGATTTGAATAAATGAGAGAGTACTACATGGTCCTAAAACTGAGAGTCCAATTGACTGTTCATAGAACTTTAAAACCTGTATGACAACATGTTTTAGGGCTTCATCATAGCATATGGATCAAGAAGAGAAAACTATTCATGCAGTATGCTTGTTATTCTAATGCAGTCCTGGGAAACTTTCTTTTCTAAGTCATGAAAAATCTGTTTTCAGATATATCATCAAGTTAATAAAATGGAATTGCATGCATGCCTTGCTTTTCCTCCACCATCATCCACATTATTAGAAAGTGGGTGTCATCATCAAGTAGGATTTATTAAAAGCTTGTATGCACTAAGTGCTTTCATTTTAAATTCAACTGAGGATTCTCTTACATATTTTATATGCATATTTTGGCAGTATGTCCATTATTGAGCTTTTATGACAATTTTTAGAGGCTGATGTATTTCCTGAATTATTTGCTTATCACTGTGTGTCTGTTGTAGCAGAGCAGGATAGCTTCTTCCATAGCAGATACCTGCCTGCCTCCTAGGAATGATTTTTCTTTTGTACATCTTAGAAATAATTTTAGTAGGATTTCTAGTTGATGATACTATAGAATAGGTGGATATGTTTCTGTTATGTGCTAGTCTAAGTGACACCCATTGACCACACTTTGAGTAGCACCAGCATTACCTAGAAACTTCTTGAAAATGCGGCGTCCCATATTCTTCTCCGAAACTCCTGAATTGGAAGGTGCGTGTTAGTGAATCTCTGTGACTTTGTGAGATTAGAGAACATCACTCTGGAAGTTTTGGGTATTTAGTTTTCATTGTACAGTACTTTCAAATAAAATATTATAGCCTGGTTTGGTAACAAAAGGCCTGTTGTGGCTTCTTTCTTCCCTCCTTTACGAATATAAAATATAAATATGTCAATGTGAACTCAAACAGTTCTATCCATGAGTTCATTGCACTGCTAAGGTTAAAGTTTTCATAGAAATTAATTGTTCCTTAAGTGATAGTTCCTGAGTGTATGTGTAGCCCTTTCTCTCCTTAATCTCCACAGATGGTTTCATCTTTGCAAGGTAACTTTTAAGTAGTGTCATCTGTTAAGAAAATGTAGTACTAATTCATCACAAATGAGAGGAGACTGTGTGGGATCCCAGAAAGAGCAAAGAATGCATGGTGAGAGGAAATGTTTTATAGTCTTAACTCTATTTTACAGTTGATTTCTGCTTTTCGGCAAATAACATAGGCACTTTAGAATTTCAGAGTCTCAGTTTCTTCCCATTTAAGATGAGGAAAGTGGGTTTTTTTAGATTTTGTCAAATGTTTTCAACCATGAGATTTTAAGTGTGATATTCACAATGAGTTATTTATTCATGTTTAATCATAAGTTCATACTGAAATCTAATTATATTTAATGCTTATAAAAAGATGAAAAACCTAAATATAGGATTCAGACATAGATAATAATAAATCCAAACACTCCCATTTATGAAAAATTGGTCAGAAATAAAGAAACTTACTTTACATTTGCACTTAATATCTCCACAGGAGTGTTGTGAGAATTAACTGAGATGCATCCTGTAGTACAGTACCCTAAGAAGAAGGTCATTAATAATTGACTATTTTGATTACTACTTGATTTCTATAACTAAAATAGTAAGAGTATAATTATTGATATTGCTCTGAAGGACATTATACATAGATCTGAGGGCTCATTCTTAATATATTGTTATCTGAAACACATAAAAAGTGAATAACCATAAAATGTATTCTAGCCTTAAGGAGTATCAAACAGATAATCAAATATATCTAATTATAGAATTTTTAACCTGAGTGTATTCATCTGATATATTTTTAAAAATCTTTGTAGCAATCTATTGTCCTATATCATTTATATTATTAGTTAACTTTATGTAGTTACTAAGGGAAGGGAATAAATAAAAGAGATCTGTGTTTTTAAATACTGGCTGCTTAGTGTAATCACTTGTGAAGTTTTAAAAATACCACACTTAGGCTGTAGTTCCATGGCTTCAAAGTAAGTTGATTTGGAATAATTCTAAAATAGTAGTGTTTTTTTATTTTTTTTTAATAAAACCCTTGTGTAATTCTAATATGCAGCTAGGGCTGTGAATCTCTGGTGCAGATAAGCTCTTGAATTCATTGTTGGCAAATGCTATAAATGAACAGAATATATTGACAGATTTCTTAAACAGATGAAATTCAAACCCTGTCAACAACTTATATGTGAGTACACTTATTATGCATAAACACGCTCACCCATCAAATCTAAGGAAGTACTTGGTAAAATCCAAAAAGCATATTTGCTGTGAAAAATATCTAAACAACAGCAGAAAAAGTCATCTGAGGATAATCATTAATATGAAACACCACTTTCTAAAATATTTTGTTGCCATGTGATCTTTCTGTCAGTTCATGTAGGGTTACAGACTTTTCACTTCTAAACAAATATTGTTTTTGCCATCTTCAATCTTACATAAATTAAGACTAAAGTGATTATATTAGCATGTTCTACCATTAGGAAGTTTGGATTTTCTTACTACTTAAATATGGAAGCTGATTTACAAGTTTTAATATTATTTGTGACTTGGAATTTTTTCTTTGTCCTTAATAAGTATTAAGATATGCATAACTATCCATATTTCAATGTTCAAAGTTGGGCAAGATGTAGTTTTTGTTTTCAAATAAGAAAGTTCAGAAAAACGTGTCATAATTTGATCAAAAGACAAGCTAAGACATTTTGATATAGTAAGTCATTACTACTGTGCCTTCTAATACAAAATAATTGAATCACCTCCATTAATGCATGATTAACATGTTGTTTCTAAAAGACTGATAAGATTAGCAGGTGTCATGAGAATTTTTCTTTTTATTGAATAAAAATTATTCTGTTTTTTTTTTAAAACACTTGAATTTCTCCCAAAATTCTTATTTTTAAGTAATATTTTTATTATAGAATTCTAACCACAGAAGAAAGTATTAGATATTTTTCAAAAGATTTCTCTTAAAATTTAGAGATAGTGGTTAGTCTGAAATGTGTACAGCAAAAATTTATTACAGAATCATTCTGAATAGAATTATCTTATTCTCTCTCCCTCCCTCCTTCCCTCCCTCCCTTTCCTGTATGCACAGTAATGTGCATGTTTATAAACTCTGGGATGAGTCATTATTGGAATGCAAATTTTATTTAATGTAAAATTAGTCTTTTCAGTAAACCAAATTAAAATTTATTTTAAATTAAGAAGAGAAAAATAAAAATTAAGCTAGTTACCTAAAGAAAAATCTTCTTAGACCATGATGATGCAAAAAACAGGAGGGGTGTGAATATGCATGTATATGTGTGAATGTACACGAGCATGAAAATGTGTATATGCACAAACAAGCATATATATGAATTTACTTATTAGTTTAAATACTCAATGAATTTTGAAATATTTTTGATATGTCATAGTGTGTTGATCATTTTTGTCAGTTATTAAAAAGTAATAGAATTGTATCATCTGATTATGTATAGATTTACATTATAATTTTATTTTTTATTCTTGCCAATTTTATTAATGGATATTTTATATCATTATTAACTTAAGCAAAAAATTTAATAAAGTAACTGCATTTTTGTTGTCTTATGCATTTACCACAGAAAAGGAATTAAAAGTGTATTAATGACTTCAGAAAATAATATTTTTCCTCTATGAATATTTTAATTCATTGATAAAAGAGTGATCATAGACATTAAGGAATGAACAAAGTAATTTAATATAGGCTATATTCATGGTAAAAATAAATGCATGTGATGTAGCTCTTATTTTATATACAGACTAATTCTAGCCTGCAGAAAATAAATTATGGGCCCACAAGTATATAGATAGTTAAAAGAAGAACCAGGGATAAAAGTCTGCTCTTTGCCTTCATATCTCACCATGCTGCTTCAATTTTAATAATTCTGTATTTCATTCTTTCTGATCTCCTGTGTCATAATCCCAAAGATCCCAATTCAATATGCATGATACATGTTTGTACTCTTCAGGCTTTTTTGGTGCCAAAAATAAATATTGGTTTTATTCCTGCTTAAAGCATCCTAAAATATGTACTAATCTGAAAAATTAAGCACACATTTACTCTGGAGTTATCTTGTAGTAAATGAAAATGTTTGTTTAAAAACATTTACTTTAAACCTTATTCAAATCATTTATTGAAATTATTTATCATTCCCATAGTTCCTGTTTTACTAAAGTTTCAAGCCATGAATACAAATCCTAGCCTTCAGATTTTACATAGTAGCAAAAAATGTTCATTTTCATTTCATATTGGAAATGTATTTTTACTAGGTTATAATATTTTAGAGAATATAATTTTAAAGTTGTAGGATAATAAGAACATTGTTTTATTGCATACATTTGGTAAGTGTCTGCTAAAACTTCTTAGGAAATTATTTGTCATGATAAACAATATTTATGATAATGTAACAATGTTAAATAAGTGTGAAATGTAATGGAAATTATGTCTTAAACAACAAAAATACACTACTGCTATTATAACTTAACTATTTTGGCAGATCTAGAAAGTGCATAATTAAAACAGAAAAGTTCTGAAATTTGTGAATATTACTTTATTCGAACAACAGCTATCTAAAAAATAATTCCACCGAAAACTGAAATACATGAGAACATTTCTAACAAGAAATGCACAAGACCAGTTACTACAACAGGGACAGTTTAGCAGAAAACTATTAAACTGTTAATAATAACAAGATTCACTACCAGAAATGACAGATATTTTTTCCTGAAATGCTGATTTAAAATGAAGATTTTTAAGTTAAGTCATATTTTTCTTCTGACTATAGAGTAAAATAAAATGTTTAGTTTCTATAGGAAACTATTTTTTCCAACATGACATTTACTATTAAAATATCTCTCTTGATGGAGAAAAAATCCTGGTGATAAAATACTAGAATACCCCTTTTTAGTAATGGGCCATCCAGAGACCATTTATAAGAAGTGATAATACTATCATGCATGTAGATTGGGCATTTTTTTTTCGTGGTACTGGGAATTGAACCCAGGATCTTATGCTTGCTATGCATGTTTCATTGAGTGATAACCCCAACTCTCCATGTATGGTCTAAATACATATAGGTGGCCTGCATGTCCCTAAAATTACATATATGTATGTATGTATCACAATTACGTATACTATATAATATAATTTACATTAGAGACAGAAGGATTCATATTGAAACCACTTTATGATACTAAATATGCAGACAATATATATTTAAATTTAAATAAGAGATATGCAGTCAATATTTGACCACTATAACATTTGGTTAAAAAAAAATGACTAGCTTTTCATTGGAAACAAAGTAGGGCAGATATCTCATCACATTTGGAGCATTTTTCATTAGCCTATTTCCTTTATGTCTTTTCAGGGTGCATCTGAGTTGTGGTAGCTTATTGCCTGTGAAAAAGTCACAGTTGACAGTCATGGCAATCTGAATGTTACTGTGGAGGCTTTTATTCACTCCTTTATGCATCCAATTTAAATGTATGTATTACGTCCAGCTATATCTCAAGTTCATCAAGGAAATTGGGAATAACATAGATGTAATAATAGACAAAATGCAGTTTATTTCTATTTGGTACTGGGAAGTAGTAAGGCATTTTGGTAAGCTTGTTTGTTTAGGTGCAGAATTCCTTTCCTTCAGAATCATACAATGCAAATGATGGAATTAAAAACTTTATGGTCAGATTAATGCAATCTCATGTATTGTTCTTCCTTTGAGTTGATTGTGCCTTTTGGTTCTTGTTGAGAAAGTATTTACCTATGCCTATGTGTTGAAGCGTTGGACATATGCCCTCTTCAAGCAGCTGGGAGGTCCCTAGCCTGACTTCCAGGTCTTTGAACCATCTTGAATTGACTCTTGTGCAGGGTGAGAAAGTGGGGCTTAGTTCCATTTTTCTGCATATGGTTAACCAGTTTTGTCAACACCATTTGTTGAAGAGGCTATCTTTTTTCCATTGTATGTTTTTGGCTCCTTTAAAAAAATCAATTGACTGTAAGTGTACCCTGAGATTTAACCTAACCCCAATAATCAAAAACAACAACAAATGCTGACAAAGGTGTGGAGAAGTGGGAACCCTAATATATTGTTGGCGGGATTGCAAATTAGTACAACCACTTTGTAAAACGATATGGAGGATCCTCAGATGAATGGGAATGAACGTACTATATTATCCAGCAATACCACTTCCAAAAGACTGGAAACCAAACTATCAGACCAATGCATGTGTATCTATGTTTATAGTCACACAATTCACAATTGTCAAACTATGGAACCAGCCAAGATGTCCATCAAGAGATGAATAGATTACAAAACTATGGGATATGTACACAATGGAATTTTACTCAGCCATAAAGAAGAACAAAATCATGACATTAGCAAGGAAGTGGATGGAACTAGAAAACATCATGTTAAGTGAGATTAGTAAGTCACAAAAAGTAAGAAATCAAATGCTCTCCCTAATATGAGGAAGCTAGGGAGAAAGTGGGTCATAAGAGGGACTCTAGATAAAGAAGGAGAAATATTAGATGAGCAAAGATGACTTAACTGAAGGTGATGCAGGGAGAGGGAAACACCCTAATGTATATGATATACATTCACAAATATGTCAAAGTCAACCACTAAACTGAACATGAGAAGGAGGGAGAGGGGAGGGAACGGGGTAGGAACTGGGGAAGAGTTAAATGAGAGATGTATGCATGTATGCTTCTATCAGCTTGTACCTCACACAGATATATGATTACAATGCATCAATTACAAAAAAACAAAACAACAATAACAACAAAACCCTTCTGGTCAAACTTCTCTTTTTCTCTTTCTTTAAAAATTACTTTATATGTGCCTTGTAATTATAGATCATAATGAGGTCCAGTGTGTTAAAAGCACACTTGCACATTACCCTTTACATCTCACCCATTCTTAATAAAATACTATCAATTTGCATTCAAAACTACATCAAGAATATAGTGCACCATGACTGAGTTGATTTTTATCCAGGGATGCAAGGTAGGTTCAATATACTAAAGTCAGTAAATGTAATCCATCACACAAACAGAATGAAAGACAAAAATTGCATGATCATCTTAATGGATGCAGAAAAAGCTGTTGGAGAAATCCAACACCAATTAATGCTAAAATCACTGACGACATTAGGAATATAAGGAACTTACCTCAATTTGGAAAAAGCAATATGTGATAAATCCAAAGCCAACAATATATTGAATGAGCAAAAAACTGAAAATATTTCCTCTAAATTCAGGAATAAATCTTTTTTTGTTTGTTTTGTAAGAACACAATATCAGCTGGATGAGATATGGCACAAATATATTATCTCAGTACTTGGGAAGCTGAGACAGGAGGATTGCAGGTTTGAGACTAACCTCAGCAATATAGTGAGACCCTGTTTCAAAATAAAAAGTAAAATAGTGATGGTAATGTAGCTTAGAGGTAGAAGGCCCTGGATCTGGATTCAATCCCACTCTTTAAAAAGAAAACACTATATAAAGGTTAAACAATAACAAAAACTTTTCAAGAAATATTAGAAGTATTAGACAATGGACAGTAAAAACATCTAAGTGACAAATAAGAGCTTATGGCTTATGTCTTCTCTCTCTCTCTCTCTCTCTCTCTCTCTCTCTCTCTCTCTCTCTCTCTGTCACACACACACACACACACACACACACACACACACACACACTTACTTGCAGACAGAAACTACATATCTAGACACCTGCCCCAATACAAAACTGTTTTCAAACTTCTAGTCCATTGCTATGGTAATTAATCTCTACATTTTGAAACTAAAATAATTATTGGATGCTTTAATAGTGTATCTTCAAAATTTAGAGGAAAAAATTCTGTCACAAATTCTTTTTTTTTTAGCAGAATAATCATTAGAAAAGTAAAAATAAATGGAAAACAATCTGAAAAACATTCCCATCATTATCTTTTTCTTCCATTTTAATAGAAACAATTAAATATATATGCTTTTAAAATAATTTTGCACATATTTTTATTCTGACTTTTAAAAAATAAATTCAAAATAGTCTAAAACAAATTGAAAAGACTTAAATGACACAACCTTTTAAATAATTTTATTTTGATTTAAAAGCTGTATATAATAAGATCATAATAAATGATACAATTTTGTAAATAACTTACATAATGTGTAAATATAACGTTCTTTTTTCTTTGAGTTTTTGAATGCTCAGAAATTTAGATTAAAGATAAAAATTGAGGAGAGTACCAAGAAATGAAAATTCAGAAAGTTCTCATCCCTAGTTTAAATAAATATACTTGTGTTGATTATGGAATTATTTTAAAATTAAAGCTCAGACTGATTAATATTGATCATGTGTTTGGACTATTTTGATTTAAGTTGAGGCATCATTTAGGATTTGAAGAGTATAAAAATTCTGCATTTTAAATATTCTAGTAAACGAGTAAGAAAAACAATACTAAGTAACACAATACTTAGGTAGCTCTCATTCACCTGATTTAAACTCTAAGTATATTTACAAACAGAAAGCACAATTCACTTTAATATTTTACTATTAATTAGTTTCTTGATTTTCTCATAACGATATTGACTGAAAATAAAACTTTAGAAGGTTTTTACCTTCTAAAGTATGAGTTTGAACCCAAGTCATGGAAAATATGTATTATATTTCTATCAAACTTCAATAAGTTTTTGATGAAAATTTAATTATATTGAATCTTCTTAACTAATAATTTAAATCATTTAGATGCCTTGATTTAAATTAATTTCCTCTAAATTAGGATATATGTTTTCTGAATTTAATCTTCAATGATTCAAAACAAGAAAAAATTTTTTTAAAAATAATTTAGTGTGATAATCAGCAAACAGAGCAGATTTTGGCAAGAGCTAATGTCATGTAGTAAATGTCATAGACACATGTACATAGGAGATGACACAAGTCTTACCATCAAACTTGTATATTTGAAACATCCATGTATTTGGATCATAGAACAAGATAAAGTTAGAAATTTAAATCCTAAGTTAGAATGGAAGCAAAGAGAACCAATAACGTACAAATCTTCAGTGGTCTCTTTTATTTTAGTTGGCTTTAAAAATAAATTAATGTGGTGCCTTCAGGATAAAAGGACTTGTATTTGAAGTGGACTATTCTATTAATATTTAGCAATGGAGTAAAGATTTTTTTAAACTAGTCAATTATCTGAAAGTGAGTATAGGAGTTCCACCTTGACAAGCACAATGTCTTAAAATAAATACCGGGGGTGTATTAAAACTCATTAGAAAATGCATGGGGAAAAAAATTCTCGTTTCACTTGACAGCTCACTCTAACGCATTAGCAGCTTTCTCCTGGGTGTTGGAATTAATTCTGCCACAAATATATTTAGTACGTTTCATGTCCCCTCCCCAGTAGGTTCCCACACTTCATTCTTCAAGTTACTGCTGTGTTTCTACATCTCGTGCTGTGTAGAGAAATGACAAGATATCGAAGGAAAACTGATTACTTTGGATAGTAGACATAATCTGTTCAATTGTTTTGGGTACAGTTGCTTCTTTTCCCAGAAGAATTCTCTGAGAGCTTTGTGCCTTTGTTAACCTTGCTCTAGGAAGCAAATTCGTACCAACGATTATGTGTTCTGTTTCCAGTGTGAGATGCAGCTGGACTAATATTGCTGCTGTCACTCATTCTCCAAAGAATACCTCATTTCATACCAAGAAGAATTCAGATTTGGAAATATCCTTTAAAGAACAATATTGAAAAATAGCACACTTTTAAAATAAGTAGATTACAGGATTCTCATGTAGGATTTCTTTCTCTTCTTGTTTATATCTTGCCCAGGAATGATGTTTTTCCCTTATTGCTATCAGATCATCAATTTCTTTTCCTCGATAGGATTTTTTTTACTTGAGTTTAATGAAGAAACATGGAATCTTATTCATATGAAATAATAGAGAAGACTTTCAGATATTTCACCCTAAACCATAATTTGTAGGTGCCAAAGAGAGCTATGTATTTTCTTAAGCTGGTACTTCTCCTAGTCAACCAGGTTTTCTTCGTCTTTCCTCCTTTAACATTTTTTTGTTTATAAACATGGGTGATTGTTCTTTGAGGACAGCTTTCTACCTCAGGAACCTTAAAGATATGATCATTTTTACAGAGTATTTAGACATAATAGCAATTATATATATTTGATATTTCGTTGCTTATGCCAGACCCCAATAGAAAGAGCTATATTGTTCTTAGCTGATGAATGATAGAAGATTATTCTTCCCCTAGCAAGGTGAAATACAAGTTCCACTGGTTTAGTTAAGATTGTGTTTTAAGAATTTAGCAAGCAAGTTGGGCATGGTGGCTCATGCCTGTGGTGTGTAATACCAGGACAAGAGGATAAGTTTCAGGCAACCTTAACAACTTAGTGACACCCTATTTCAAAATAAAAAATAAAAAGGGCTGATGGCTTATCTCAGATGTAGAATGCCTCTGACTACAAAAAAAAAAAAAAAAAAAAAAAAAACAGGAAAAATAATTTAGCAGATAATATGCACATCTCTCTACTAGTGTGCCTGAACTTGCATGCAGCTAACTGAATGTGTTTTTAAAAGAACACTCATCTTTATTACTTTTTTTTTTGGATGATTTGTGTTTACATATTTAAATTTATTTCATATAGAGCTAGTGAATAGATCAGGTTGAATTCATATTAAATTTTCTAAGAAGTATTATAATTATAGTCTATAATGAAATTTCCTATTTCATTTCAAAATATATTGAGTTGATATTTCATTTTCAATTTAAAAATTAATTAGCTCTTGATAATTGAGGCTTAACTGCTATTAATTAACCATTTCTCTCTTTTGAATCATTTTTTCTTTCTGGTCCCTAGATTTCTCATTTATAAAATAAATAGATTGAATACCTTAAATGCACCTTCGCACTCTAAACTTCCTTGATTCATAACTGATTATAAACTGTATCGAGCTCATAATTAACATTTGCTCTCTTTATTCTCTGAAAGAATGATTTCAAAATATTTGAAGATTTATATAAGACCATTGCTTTTCCAGTCCTTTCATAATAAAAATTTACCTTACCGATGTTGAATGATTAAAAACTGATTTCAAGGTGTTCCTGCCACTCATCCTTCTTCAATTCATGAGCAGATACCCTAGACCACCTACTGGGTATATAATTCATTTTCCATCTTCAAAAAGGGATTATCTGCTTAGCACTCAACTTCAATTGTGTGCACTACAGAGTTGGATGCAGAACTTTGGCCCCAATTTGTAATATGTAAAAAGTGCCATGATTTACCTTTAACAATATCATTCATCTTCTTAAACAGTAACAATTTGCTAAGCACCTATTCCAGAGCCATGTAGTGTTCTAAGAAGCAGGTAAATACACAGCAAAGAGGATCAGCATGTTTTTTTCTCTCTTATAGGTTTCATTTGCGTGTGTATATATGGATGAGAGTGCTGGTGGAACCTGACACTAAACAAGTAATTGAGGAACTGAGAATGGGAAAATGCTTCAATTAAAAAAAAAAAAAAAACAACTTAGCAACTTAGCAGACACAGAGTGCGTGGCAGGGCACTTCAGATAGAATAATCTAAGAAATAAGCTCTGAAAATGTGGTTTTGATCACACTTTTTTTTTTTTTTTTTGTGAATGCTGGGAGACAGAGGGAGAGTTGTTACTGTCCCAGATGTGGTACATCTATCAAGAATGACCCTATAATAAACAATTTTTGGCCTTCTGTTGCTGATGAGTTATAGTAGTTCTTCCCATATCTGGTTGGCCATTAGAAATGGCAGTGGACAAAAGCCAATGGATACTGCCAACTAGGGGCAATGGAACCAGGTTATCTGTACTTTTAGAAATTCTGAAAATGACAAGAGAGTCTATCTTATTTGGGGATCAAATGGTTGAATGATGTTTTGACATTATAACATGGCACCTCCAATCTTCTCAGCCTCACCTCCTCTATACAATAACCCACCAACACACACACAAACACACACACACACACACACACACACACACACACACACACAGAGGCATGCACCAGCTCACTGATATGCATGTCTTCACTAACCTCCAGAAAGTGCTTCTGACTGGACTGTCACCTTAGCAAAACACTCTTCTCCTCTTTGCCTGCTATCTGCCTCTGTGTTCTTGTACTACCCTCACCCCCTTGGTCAAATCACATGGTCTCTTCACAGAGTAGTTCATTTTTATCTCTTCTGTGATGTCTTATACTTTGCCACAGGAGTACAAATTCCTTTAAGCTCCCTTTAGCATTATTTGTGTGTTTTAACTGCAAGATTTATTTCCTAGTGTTTTAATTCAGGTACTTGTTTAAAGTAAGATTTAGTAACTTTTTAATTCAAGCAGGCAAATCTAATGAAATTAGAGAACATGGGAGTGGGCCAGAGAAATTGTTGTTCAGGTATGGCTTGAGACTAGCAAACCCAAAGATTCAAAACAATCAAAGCGAGTTCCAGTACAAGAGGAATATTTACCTTGCTAAATATTTATGTATACCTTAGTCATAATTATAATTAATTTATTCTTAATAATTTTCACTCATTCGCTTTATTAGTGTGATTAAGTGAGCAACCAACACACTACTACTAAATAATTTTAAAAATAGTGAATATAAACAATTTTATGAGTTTTAAATTTTTGTTTTTAATTCACCATTTTTACATCTTCTGTTTTTCTATTGGACAGAATGTTTCTTTGATGTTTTACTTAAATTTAAGATCTTCTATAGGATACCCTATCTTCACTTATTTACCTTCCCTTTGTATTATTTATCCTCAAGGGAACAAGCCTATAATTTACACTTTACTGCCATTAGATTATTTTGTTGTACTAGTTACTGAGCCAGCTCCTGCAGGGCCCTTTGAAAATCAGCCTCACTGAGAGTCTAATGTTTCAGGCCTGGTTTCTATTGTAATCCAGTAATGCTGACTTAGACATATATGTTTATTGATTTTTAAAGCTATTAATAGTTATTTACATCTTTTAAGGTAAATCACCTTTGCAAGTATTCCATAAACTAGTTTTTCCTTCAGATATAGTTTGCCTAATAAATCATTAATTCTTATTAAATCCCATACCTGTCCTTTTTCTGTCATGATGTTTTCTCTAAATTTTAGAGATCTTGCAGTGCTAGAGAGAGATTTATTTTTCATTTCATAGTGATATATTAATATTAAGATATTTAAGATAAATTCTTAATTGCTGTAGGTTAGTATCTAAGCAAACTGAAGAAAAAATTTGGTGTAAAATGCTCTATTCACAATTGCCAAACTATAGAAGTAGCCAAGATGTCCATCCACAGATGAATGGATTACAAAAGTATGGGATATGTACACAATGGAATTTTAGTCAGCCATAAAGAAGAACAAAATCATGTTATTTGCAGGGAAATGGATGGAACTGGAAAACACTATGAAGTGAGATTAGCCAGTCACAAAGATTAAAAAAGCGTATGCTCTCCCTAATGTGCGGATGCTAGGGAGAACATCGGGCATAAGAGGGTCTCTAGATGAAAAACGAGAGACCCTTGGTAAGCAAAGAAGTTGACTTAAGTGAAGGGGATGGACAGGGGGCAGGGGGGATACCCTAATGCACATGATGTACTTACACAATTATATCAAGGTCACTCACTAAACTGACCTTGAGAAGGAGGGAGGGCAAGGGAGCAGGGTGGGAATTGGGGAAGGGGTTAAATGAATAATGTGTGCACATATGTCGTTATCAACTTGTACAAAACAAAGATGTATGCTTACAATGCACAAATTATTACAATAAAAAAAATAAAAAAAATAAATAAATAAATAAGATGCTCTATTTATCTTCTAATTAATATACTGGCTTCCATGTAGTTTTATATATTATTTGCTGGATATATGTATTTGCTTGAATTATTCTAGCAGCAGTTAATATTTTAATTTTCATGATATTAAATATTTTATAATAGTGTCACTGCTTTAAGAAAAGTACAAATAATATCATTGGTGCTACTAAAATTGTTTATAAGAAGTGCATTTCTAATTAAATGTGTGAATGTGTGCGTACGTGTGTTTCTTAGATGTTCTGAGAAAGATGCTCTCTGAAGACATACTTTTCAAAGGGGAAACAAAAGTATTGGCTTTTGACTATAATGTTGAATTATTAGCTTCCTAATCTAGTGTTTAGTAATATTTTAATAGAAACATTTATTTCAATTATGTTTGGAAGTTAATAGAATATATTCATAATTCTCTGCTTTCATAGGGAAATATGTAAAGAGAAGAAATCCCTTAATGTTTTTTTTCCAGAGAAAAGGGAAGTTTGACATCTGGCCACATGATCGGTCACTGTAATTTATTCCAGGTAGCTATTGTAACTTCCATAGAAGCATCATTAATGCCCAATCATAAGAGAATCTTTCTTTTGTTTTTCTTCTGCAAGCTTGTCAATGGATCTCCATTTTCATTTATCATCTCTTTCAGGTGTTTATACCAACTAATTATTTTCCACCTAGGGAAGCCAGTTTCTGCATTATGGACAGAATTATTAGCTGCCTTTTATTTTTTAAACAGTTACTTACATGGTTTCTTTCTCAAGAAATGTAGTATAATTTACAATACAGTTCAAAATAAATATAGGTGGACCATCTTTTGTACAAGGAAATGTGACATTCATGGACAGGGGCTACTCATTTAATTTTTTTTTTTTTTTTTTTTTTTTGTGCGGTACTGGGGATTGAACTCAGGGGCATTCTACCTCCGAGCTATACCCCCAGCCCTATTTTTTATTCTTTATTTTGAAACCGAGTCTCACTAAATTGCGGAGTGCCTCACTAGGTAGCTGAGGCTGGCCGCGAACCGGGATCCTCCGGTCTCAGCCTCCCGAATGCTGGGATTACAAGCATATGCCACCACGCCCGGCTCTTCATTTAATAATTTTTAACTATTAAATATCCTCTCATGAATGTATGTGTGTGTGCATATGTATGTATGTATTTTTATCCCCCCCCTTTGTGTGTGTGTGTGTGTGTGTGTGTGTGTGTGTCCTTTTCTTGAAGAGAAGTGTGTAAGTTGGAAGAGTTGATTCAGATCAGCCTATCCCAAACAAAAAATCATCAAAACTCAAGGAAATAAAAATTTTTCCTTGTTCTTCTAGATACTACTTTTAAATCAGACTTTAAGGAATCTTTATTTTACTTTTTTATTGGTGCATTTTAATCATACATCTTAATGAGGTATAACCTGGTAGAGGCATATGCACACAGCACTCTTTTAACCATTCCCCAATTCCAACCTCATTTCCTACCCTCTCCCTCCTTCTCATGTTCAGTTTAGTGATTGACTTTGATATGTTTGTGAAAGTACATCATGTGCATTAGGGTATTCCCACCCTCATCACTTTCAGTTAATCAGCTTCTTTGCTCATCTAAGATTTATCCTTCTTCCTCTAGAGTCCCTCTTATGACTTACTTTCTCCCTAGCCTCCACATATTAGGGAGAACATCAGAATTTTTGCTTTTTGTGGCTAACCTCACTTAGTATCATGGTTTCTAGTTCCACCCATTTCCCTGCAAATGACATGATTTTTCTTTTTCTTTATGGCTAAGTAAAATTCCATTGTGTACATATCCCATAGTTTTGTAATCCATTGATCTGTTGATGGACATCTTGACTAGTTCCATAGTTTGGCAATTGTGAACTGTGTGTCTATAAAATAGACACCCATGCATTAGTCTGGTATTAGTTTTGTTTCCATTCGTTTGAGTGGATACTCAGAAGTGGTATTGCTTTATCATAAGGTAGGTTCATTCCCATTCATCTGAGTATCCTCCATCCTGTTTTCCACAGTGGTTGTACTAATTTGCAATTCCACCAACAATGTATTAGAGTTCCCACTCTCTACATTCTCACCAGCATTTATTGTTGTTTGTGTTTTTAATGATTGCCATTCTAATTGGGATTAGGTGAAATCTCAATATAGTTTTGATTTGCATCTCTCTGATTGTTAATGATGTTGAACATTTCCTCATACATGTATTAGTCATTTGTATTTCTTGTTTTGTGAAGTGTCTATTTAGTTTACTTGTGACTAAGTATTGTACCAGTCTTCAATTATAATTTTCTTCCTCTCAATTTTCCAATGAAAAACCATGGTCGAATATCCATTTACACATTGATGTCCTCTCTGAAGTCAGATTAATGCTCATCAATCCATCTGTCAGTCCATGTATCCCACCTTTTCTCTAGCTATCATGTCCTCAGCCAAGGGTCAGTATGCTGAAGAAACAAGAAGAGGACAATAGAAAAGCTGTACTCCACACACACAAATCTGGGAGTTTATAAGGCACCTGGGGGGCTCTATGAGATAAGTTAGATAGAGAGGTGGAACATTTAACTGGAAGAGAAAAGTTAGGACTTAGGACACTAAAGAAAAAAATGTAATTTCAATACAATATTTAGAAAGCACTTGAAAATAATGTTCACCAGTGGTTCCTCAGGAACTCAGTTATGCCTTAGTCATATCTATAATCTTGCACACAACTCTGATATAATATAGACTCAGAAACCATTGGATAATTGTTCAAAATAATGTGTTTTCCTAATAAAAATAAATTTTTTTGAGAATAGAGATTACCTATAAGATCCAGGATATATAACTCGAATAAGTTGTTTCTTTTGGTTTGGATTTTTCCCCTCAACTAGCATTTTTTTGTAAGACCTCTTCATTTGGAAACATTAACTTAGAATACCATATCATTTTCTGAAGATTGTTCTTTGGTAATGAATTAGTCACTTTCATGTAATCTGGATTCAAGCCAGTGGTTTAGAGTAATAGAATCTTTGTCTCATCAATCTTATGAACCATTTAGTCCTCATTTCAAGAGCAGTTTTAAGTCTATTTCTAAATGTGTATTCTATTTTTATATTATGCCAATCACATACTCTCTCAAAGGAAAGCTGAGTGAATGATTCAATTATGGCCATTGATGCTTTTTCCCTCTATTTCAGGACCAGTGCTTCTAAATTACTGTGGGCAAAACTTGGATATTCCCTATGGGGGAGAATAATGGAAGAGGAAAAAAAAAGAGATTTGATACTTTAGACTTAGAGTTCAGTATTTTAGTTTTAATCTTTGTTCCCTTGACTATACTTATAGAGTGGTTGTATTATATGTTTATGATTTACCTACAATTTTAGGACTTCGTGGGGTTGTTGAGCCCATTTAAAAATTTTTCTTTGCCAAATAAATTAATATTTTTATCAGAGGCACACAGATATTTTTGAAAAACATGCATTGTATAACTATAAAATATGATACATTAAATGAGAATAATCAACTCAAATATCTTCATACAGGAGGCAAGATACTCTCCTAAGCATAAGTTAAACATGGTATATTTTCTTCCTTAGGTATTTTAAGCTTTCTAATAAGCACCAGGGGCATTCTACCTCTGAGCTACACTCCAAACACTTTTTATTTTTTGCTTTGAAACAGGGTCTTGATAGGTTACTTAGAGTCTTGCTACTTGCTGAGGCTGTCCTTAAACCTGTGATCCTCCTGTCTCATCCTTCCAAGTACTGAGATTACAGGCTTGCACCACCATGCCTGGCTCCATTATACTTTTGACTACATACTGCACTATAAAAGCCTGAGAGTAAAACTATGCATAAATAGTGACCTCCGTACCATTTTTTTTCTAATGATCAGACATGACACAACCATTAGCACTGCTGTATTTTTTTTTAATGATGAGTGTCTGAATATGTTTTTGTAATTATCCTGAACTGTCACCTGGGTTGGAGTTACTGTTTCTTCCTAGGACTTTGGATCTTATTACTTTTATTATTTTTTTGCCAAGTACAATAATTTCACTTTTTCAATGACAGTATTATTCTCAATCACATGCCATTGGTTTTTTTTTGTTGTTTGTTTGTTTGAGCTCGCTAAAAATATTGTATTTCCATTTTTAATCAGCAGAATTATTTTCCTAAAAATATTTTATGTGCATCAATTCTGATAACATGTTTAAAACGGACACTTTACTGTATTTTTATTATATAACCTATCTGATTTTATTTGCTGGCACTCTTTTTCTCTTCCCCCAGCTAAACAATGCCCTTTATCTAAAATGTGGTGATTCTGTAGGCTAAAATCATTGATTTCTCAGCCTACGCCTAAATATTTGAATGTGAAATGTAAACACACTAGAGAAAATAAGTGTGACAATCTCTTTTATTCATTTAACACAACTTACAAAACACGCAGCATGGCTTTACTTTATATCCATTCACTCTTATGTAAATATTAAATTCTATTTCTCTAAGTTCTCCAGAATCATTTGCTTAGACCATTAAATGGGAAAATTAGTTTCAGTTTTTATGTTTTAAATACTTTACCCTTGGGAAAATAAATTTTAGATTAACATTTTAAGAGTTTAAGTTTTCAAGTAAAAATTTACTTCTGTACTAGTAAAAAAAATAGACTTTTCCTTGTATCTTCTGAGCTACAAAATATATGAAATAAAGTTAAATAAAAAAGAAAGGAGGTATACCACTTTCTGTGTTGGTGCTGAATACCTAAGCAGAATAATGCCAAGGTAAGGTGAGGGAGCGGGGTGGGAATTGGGGAAGGGGTCAAATGAGAAATGTGTGCACATATGTCATTATCAATTTGTACCTAACAAAAATATATGCTTACAATGCATGGATTATTACAATAAAAAAGAAAGGAAATATAATTTAATTCATAAAGATTTAAATAAATGTATAAACCATCACATCACATGGTTCTTAAAACAGATTGGATTAGAACTGTCCTCAGATTCCTAGACTTAATGAGCATGTATCTGACTTAATTATATTTTAACACTTTCATACAGTTTTGAGTTTTTAGAAAAAATGTTTTTGTTTTTTATGGCTTCTGAAATTTGTGATAGCATTATAGCATGAAGATTAATACTATGGATCTGAGTCATGTTATCTCGGAGTCTAATTCTCATTTTTTCTGTTAATAATGTGTGCCCTTCATCAAGCTACTCAAAAGCTTTGTGTCTCAGTAACAAACATATATGGAGACAATTTTAGTATCAACTTTGTAAAGTTTCTATTTTTGAATATTTTTAAGTTAAAATGTCTTGTGCAGTAGTAGCATAAGCTACAAGGTATTTTAAACAATACATTTTAAAGTACTTTTAAAAAAGCTTTAACTTATGAGTGTTTTTTGCAATTTGTTATAATTTTTTTTAAATATCATATTATAGAAGGAAGGGAGAGAGGGAGAAAGGAAGAAAAAGAGAATAGGATGAAGAGAAATTTAGGAAAGAAATTTACCTCAGGAAAGATTCCTTAAAAATGTGGTAGGCATGCATGCTATTTTATGTGCCTTACTAAATTTCTTAAATTTTTCCCAAGAAAAAAGGATACGAAACCCTAAGGAATAGTTTCCAGTAGTGCCTTCCCATTTTATCTTTAATATCAGGGACCCTCTGTGTTTTTTTTTTTTTTTAAATAATTGTGACCTCAAGGATCCACTATAACATTTTTCATAGATTAATTTGTAGATAGTTTTGAGTTGCTTTCATTGTGGTGCTTATAAAATTATGTGTCCTTTGAATTTTAATACTTTTGAATTATGACAATATTTAAAATGAGAGTAGTTAATTATACCAAAGCAAATGATAAAAAATGTAAAGCTAAATGTGAGCTGATTCTAGACTATCATAAATCTAACTAAAAAGAAAAGCAGCAGAATCCAACTTGCTTTTGTGAGATATTGCATGAAATTTCTTGTGGAAACCGTTTTTTAATCCCCATAGTCAGAGGGCAACATGTTCTATTTTCGTTGAAAAACAATATTATATACTTATATATAAAATTATATACATATGACAAAATTACATGCTAGCAATAAGGTTAGATGCCATAGTATCATATTCAATCAAAATATATCATAATTTACATGAAGTAAACTATTATCCAATTTGTTGATATTTTGATGATTATTTTCAAATAATCACAACTAATGATTATAAAAATAAAATATTTCCTCATATATTTTGAAGAAATGTTGTTTAATATGAATCTATTCTTATGGAATCATGAGAGAGATTTTTTTCTCTCAGAAAACTGAACAATTTATAACTCCAAAATGACATATCTTTGAAAGATTAATCTATTTTGTGTCCTTTAGTGGGCTAATAGCTTCCACTTATTAAATATTCCCTGATGAGAAATTACTGCTTTTACCATCCAGTCTCCTATTTTAAAAACCCTACTTCACAGGTATTAGGAGAGATCTAAGTGAAAAATAAGCCCAGTGAATGGCTGTTCAATTAGGACATAAAACCTTTTTAAGTGCCATTTCAAAAAGTCAGACTATGTACTTGATAGAACTTAAAGGAGGTCATGTGCCAAAGAATTACTCATAATGATTTAATTCATTCATTTTATAGATTACAGTTTCCGCTCTTCTATTGATGCACAATGGATTTATGTGTTTAACTCCCATTAACACTAATGGTAGCTTTGTACATAAAACAGAAATATATTTAAAAGAAATGGTCTTTTTTTCCGATCTAATAGCTATCTACTCTTTTTCCTCTCTAGACTTATGTAAAAATTTGAGTTTAAGTAAATGTTTTAAAATTCCATGATAAGGACTTTGAATTACTGATAGATACTTTAGAGGAAATTTTTTTTTATCACTTAAGATCTTCTAAGAAGATTTACAAGCACAGAGAGGTTTTTTTTCTTTTTCTGAATGTGATTATTTGGTATTGATTTTGTATTTTGCTTATCGAATCATTGCAGGACATTTAAACCTTGAATATGATGAGTATTCTATTTGTTTAACTGGTGGCAAACTTCAAAAAATTCCCTTTTCCTTCGATTAAACATTTAAAAGTCGTTTTCTATTTTTGGACTATATTTTTACCTTGTATTAATTTTTTATTCCAAAATAGCTCTATGGTAGAGAACTTTTAAGATGAAGGTGATGTGTCCAAGTTAGTTTTTCTAACACGTGGATTGCAAAGGCAAAGTACACGGAAATTTATCTGATCTGATACTTGGGAATTTGTAAAGAGATGTTTTAGTGTTATTTCTGGATATAGTAGATACAAATTGCCAGAGTCGTGCAGGTCTACAGTGGGACGCAGTGGAATGACACCTTTATGGTGCCTATCTTCTTCATTCATGTTTAGAAGAATATAGCATCTTATGTAATAAAACTGAGAAAGAAGAGTAATTCTCTAAGTAGCCAAAATATGAATTATTTTTGAAGCAATATATACATAGTAAAAACCTACATAAATATTAATTTATATAAAAGATAAATGACTCCTCAAAAATACTTATTAAAATAAATCCAAAGCATATATCTAATTATCCTTTTGCTAAAAATTCTTGAAAAAGGAGAGACCCTCGAAGCAAAGCAGTTGATTTAACCGAAGAGGTTGGACGGTGGGAGGGGGGGCACACTAATGTATATCAAGGTTACTCACTAAACTGAACTTGAGAGGGAGGGAGGGCAAGGGAGTGGGGTGGGAATTTGGCGAAGGGGTCAAATGAGAATTGTGAGCACATATATTGTTATCAATTTGTACCTAACAAAGATGTATGCTTACAATGTATGAATAAAAATAAATAAATAAATAAATTTCCCTTAAATGTATAATGTTAAATAAAACACCGTAGCATGGTGAAAAAAATTTAAAAAATTAAAAAAATAAAAATTATTCATGAATAATCATTTCATTCAGAACAAAAGATAATTTCCTTATAATGACCTTAAATAGGTATATAATGAAAAACACATGTGATGTGTTTCATTTTCTGACAGTCACCTTAATAAAGATAAAAAGAAACATTAAATTTAGCTTAAATTTATTTTGTTTAAATCAGTATATCCAATGTATTATCATTTCAATATATTCAATAATAAAAATAATTATGTTTTCATACTTACCTTTGAATTTCAATGGACATTTTTAAACTTATAGTTTATCTCAATTTGGATGCTAAATTTTGCACAGAGATACTTGATGTACATTTCATAACATTTACACTTGGAAGAGTCTCTCACATTCAATGTGTTTCAAACTTTCTTTTTTTTTATTGTACTAATTCATGCTTTGTATGTATACATCTTTGTTAGGTACAAATTGATAACGACATATGTGCGCACATTTCTCATATGACCCCTTCCCCAATTCCCACCTGGAGCCCTCGCCCTCCCTCCCTCTCAAGTTCAGTTCAGTGAGTGACCTTGATATAATTGTGTAAGTACATCATGTGCCTTAGGATGTCCTCCCCCCACCCCCAAAACTACCTTGAGATTTCACCTAACTCCGATCAGAATGGCAATCATAAAAAACACGAACAACCACAACTGCTGGTGAGGGTGTGGAGAAGTGGGAACCCTAATACACTGCTGGTGGGATTGGAAACTTGTGCAACCACTTTGGAAAACAGTATGGAGGATCCTCAAACAAATGGGAATGAACGTACCTTATGACCCAGCAATACCACTTCTGGGTATCTACCCAAAAGAATGGAAACCAAACTATTTGGTCTTATGTTCTGATGGGTCTTTTTAGTGACCTGCATTTTTAACTGCATTTTTTATATATGTGGGGTATAGTTCAGCATCAAAACACTCACTAAACATGATACAGTTCTACAGTTACTAGTACTGCTTTGAGAGGAGATACTAATTGCCAAGATAAAATAATAAAAAAACTAAAACCGTAAAAACTTACTGAAAATGTTCTCCATGATTCCACTAGTCCAAAAGTAGGAAAGGGGAGTAATATTCTAGTATGGGCCAAAATCTAGTTTTAAAGAAATTACAGTTATTATTTGACTTTATGGGTCATGGTTAAGAAAAATTTTTTTTAAAGGGGGAGTAGGAGAGAAACAGGAAGAGATAAAGCAAAAGAGCCCAAAATGGAGACAGCATAAAAAAGGAAGAAGAAAGAATAAATCCAATTAATATCACTAAAAGAAAAAAGTATGCAGTTTAAAATAAAAGGAAACCCTGACATATCAACAGAGACAATGCTAATGACCAAAGAACTAACATTAGAGTGTCTTACATTATTCCTTAATGAAATAATTGAGATGGAGAAACCCTTACTGAACCTTGAAGATTTGGATTCCATCAGGTTGGGGGAAGCTTAGTAAATGGACAGGCCTCCTTGGCTTGTCCTCCAAGCTTCCTTGGGTATAGCAGTAGCAATGCCATCAGCTGCCTCCCTGCTGTGTTTACAGAGTTATATATTTGGTTTTTCTCCAAGTCTAGTTCAACTTTCTCCTTCAAAAACTTCATAGAACTTAGGTTTGGCATCTATTCACACACCTTCAATCATCTGATTCTTGAAAAAGGTGCCAAAAACCTATACTGGACAAAAGACAGCCTCTTTAACAACTGGTGCTGGGAAAACTAGATGTTCATGAGTAAAAGCATGAAATTGAATCCCTGTCTCTCACAGTGCACCAAAGTCAACTCAAAATAGACCAAAGACCTACATATAAAATCAGAAACTTTGTAACATTTAGAATAAAACAAAGTAGGGGAAACATTTAATCATTTAGGCAAATGCAAATATTTTCAGGACCTTTACACCTCAAGAAATAAGATAAATAATAAATGAGATGGCATCAAATTTAAAAGCTTCTGTATAGCAAAGAAAACAATTAATAGATTGAAGAGAAAATTGACAGAAAAGGAAAAAATCTTTGCTAAGCTCTTATTTTGACATAGGGTGAATATCCAGAACATATAAAGAGTTAAAAAATTGCAACATCGCCGGGCATGGTGGCGCATGCTTGTAATCCCAGCATTCGGGAGGCTGAGACCGGAGGATCCGGGTTCGTGGCCAGCCTCAGCTACCTAGTGAGCCACTCCGCAACTTAGTGAGACTCGGTTTCAAAATAAACAATAAAAAATAGGGCTGGGGGTATAGCTCGGAGGTAGAATGCCCCTGAGTTCAATCCCCAGTACCGC
>PVLC010015333.1:0-37681 GCA_004027655.1 Graphiurus murinus | reverse complement strand
AAGTACTGAAGTCTAATGTGTCTAAAAAACAACATGCATTCCTTAAATAATACTTTATTGCTAAAAATTGCTGAGTGAGTCAAAATCTTTTTGCTGATAGTCTTGTCTTGATGTTGATGGTTGCTGACTGACCAAGGCAGTGGCTGTTGAAGGCTGGGTGGCTGTAATAATTTCTTAAAATAAGACAATGAAGTTTCCTGCATTGATTGACTCTTCCTATTATGAAAAATTTTCCTGTAGCATGAAATGCTGTTTATATTAGCATGGTTCCTAATACCCTCAAAACAATTACAATAGTAACATCAAAGAAGGCTAATCAGATATCACCATTAACAGATATAAAAATAATGAAAAAGTGTGAGTACACACTGTTGGAAAAACGGTATGCTGTTGTTCTCCCATCGGTTTGCCACAAAACTTCAATTTGTAAAAACAAAAACCAAAAACCCGCAGTTATATCTATGAAGTGCAATTAAACGGAGTGCAACAAAAGATGGCATGCCTGCAAGTCTTCCAAACTGATTAGGGTGCGAAGAATCATTTAAAAGTATTCATTACCATGGAGCGCTGGGTGGCGGCGGCGCATTGCAGAGGCGGTTAAAGGAGGTCCCCGGACCCTGAGAGGTTGGAGCCCAGCACACGCTTGAGCCAGGGTCCGCCAGCCGCGCCCCACCTCAGCGGACCCCAGGTTTGCAAGATGGCGGCTGCGGGTCGCCCAACCCGCGAGCGCTACCCTGCGGACCCATCTCACGTCACTGGGGCGACGACGCTCGTGCGTGGGGGCGTGGCCCGGGTGAAAGTTCAGAGCTGGCGCGGTGGCCCTCGAGCCCATAGTTCTGACGCCCCGGTGCAGAGAAGGACCAGAATCCAGCGTCTCCCATGGGCCCCAGGCCGGTGCGTAAGAAGCGCTCCCTCTCCCCGGCCGACTCCGGTGACCCAGCTCGGGAGCGCGCGCAGGCGGGGGCGCGCCGGCCTGGCCCCTGAGCGCGTGCGCGTGCACCGCTCCACTAGGGTGCTCCCGCCCTCCCGCTGGAGTTGACGTTCGCCATGGAAACCGGGAGCGGCCCGGGAGGCCCGGCCCGGAGCTCGTGTGGCCGCCGCGGTCTTTCCGCCTCTGCCTTGGGGCCCCAGCGCCCACCCCGGCTTCCCCGCCGTCGTGCGGTCCCGAGGATGCCCGCGCGTCGCCTCCTCCCTCGGGTGATTCCAGGTAAGTTCGACCCACCTGAGGACTTCACTGTGCATCGCCCGGTTGCGCTTCCAGCCTTTATTGCCACAAGAAACAGTTTTTTCATTTTTTTGTTACGAAACCTTTAACTATTATGGTTGCACTTTTTAAGACAAAATGAACTCGGTTGTTAGAGGTTCTAATCCATCTTGATTTTAACTTTACATAAAAAAGACTCTAGGTTTTTGAATTGTTGCATTTGTTTCTAAGAAACCCTTACTGAAGTGGAAAGTGGCCCTTTGATCCTCGATTGATGGCAGGCCATGTTACCCCAATAAAGTTTACCAACTCTGTCCCTTAGATAGCACTGCACTTTTTCTCACCTTATCTCCAACTGAAACCCCAAATTTGTCAGCTCATGACCCCAGATTTCTTGTACCTCACTGCTCTGCTTCTCCACGACCCTCTGACTGTCAGGGACCAGAATTTACTTCAGTGAAGTCTATCCTCGTCGGAAGTTATTTATCATGCCTCGGGATTCTGCTGGGTACCTGTCACTTTCCATTTAGTTTATTCATTTTTCACTATTAAGTGTTCTGGGTTTTTTGTTTGTCTGTTAAATTGTTCCTGCAATTAGGACAAAGATGTTTGGTTTTTGTTTTTGTTTTTGTTTTTTTTTTTCGGTATTGGGGATTGAATTTAGGGCATTCTACCTCCGAGCTATGCCCCCAGCCCCATTTTTTTCTTTTTCTTTTTTTTTTGACGGTACTGGCGATTGAACTCTGGGGCATTCTACCTCCGAGCTACATCCCCAGCCCTATTTTTTATTCTTTATTTTGAAACCCGGCCTCACTAAGTTGTGGAATGCCTCACTAGGTAGCTGAGGCTGACCGCGAACCCGGATCCTCCGGTCTCAGCCTCCCAAATGCTGGGATTACAAGCATGCACCACCACGCCCAGCTCCCATTTATTATTCTTTATTTTGAAACAGGGTCTCAAACAAGTTGCGGAGGGCCTCACTAAGTAGCTGAGGTTAGCCCTGAACTCAAAACCTCCAGTCTCAACCTCCCAAGTACTGGGATTACAAACGTGCGCCACCACGCCCGGCCAAAGAACATTTTTTAATGATTTAATCTCCACTGCCACCCACACCAAATCTCTAAGCCTTTTTTCATAGCATCCAGTCTGGGTATTGCCATCTTAGTAATTTAACCATTTGGAGCACCTGTTGGCTCCTTTTAAATTTCCTAAAAAGCTGCCTATTGATTATTAACTGCTGTAAGAAGTGACAGGGAATCATTTCTTTTTCTTTTATAAAGGGCTTTCTTGAGATGTACTTGACATCCCATACAATTCACCCAGTTAAGGTATATAATTCATTGATTTGTAGTATATTCACAGAATTTTGCAACCATTACTAGAGTCAATTTTAGAACATTTTCATCAACCCAAAAAGAAAGCTTATACCTTTTAGCAGTCACCTCATCCCATTATCCTTATCACCACCAGCCCTAGGTAACCACTGATCTATTTTTTGTGTCTAGATTTGCTTATTCTGGACATTTCATATAAATAGAATTTTACAATATGTGAACTTTTGTGACTGAGCTATATCCCCACCCCTCTTTATTTTTTATTTTGAAACTGGCTCTCACTAAATTGCCAAGGCTGGCTTTGAATCTGTGATCCTCCTTTCTAGGCCTCCCAAGAACTATAATTACACGTGTGTGTCACTGCCTGCCTAGAGTTGTTTTTTTCCATATTGAAGTATGGGAATTCTTATATATTCTAGATACAAGTCTCATATATGTGTGTGTGTGTGTGTCTGTGCGTGTATGTGATTTGCAAAAAGTTTTGTCCCATCCTAAAAATTGTTTTCTTTCTTGATGGTGAGAGCTTTTTCTTTTAAATACTTTCCTACTGGTCTTATCAAAGACAACCAGATGTCAGTGCCCTCATGGTGGCTTAGCTATCATTAGCTTCCCATTTTGACATCTTGTAGATTCCTATCAGACCTACCTTTCCTTGAAGAACCCTTTCTAGCCTCAAAATAAAATTCCCTTTCATTTGGCAACAATTTGGGTATGAGCCCCCAAACTCAGTCTGACACCAGTTGACATTATGGCTTGGTTGTCATTTAAAATCGCTGGTTCTCACTTTCCTTTTATGTAAAATTTATTTTTAGTAATTCATCAAATCATGTCATATGAGAGACTTTTCTCATATGACATGATTTTGAAAGAAAAGCTCACCAACCCAATTGAATTCATAGTAAGATGTGTGCGGTGTGAGGTTAGATTGGGACAGGTACAAAAGTGTTACCTGGCCTTACTGTACACGTATGATGCTTTGATGTGATGTTTGGCTATTTCCTAACTATTTTAGTTTTTCATGAGTAATGGAATGTTACTAATTCATGCCCTGGTATACATTGGGAAAAGGGAAACAATTTAAAAAATGTATCATTCCATTTGTGAGGCATTGCCAATACCTGCAATAGATTTGTTGAGCTTCACAATCACCCTTTCCTTACAGTCGTAGTTTTTTTAATAGACCAATTCCTATAGACTTACAGAAAACTCTTAAATTCAGAGACCCTCCAAAAGTCTTGAGTTTTAATACCATTTTGTATATCCAACGAGATGTAATGTGCCTATTCCTTCCTTTTAAGACTTTCTTTTCAAGTGCTTAGGTAGATTTTTTTTTCATTGATGGGTGGATGAAGTTACTTACCACACAGTATATAAACTAGAGCATGAATTAAGCATCACATGCTTTTTTAAAGACAGTTTAAAAGTCTTACCTGTAAGCCAGACCAGGTGGCACATACCTGTAATCCTAGCAACTTGGAAGGCTGAGACAGGAGGAGCACATTTGAGGCCAGCCTCAACAACTTAGCAAGACCTGTCTTTAAAAGGGCTGGGGAGATAGCTCATTGGTAGAATGTCCCTGGGGTCAATCCCCAATACCTAATTTACAAAACAACAACAACAACAAAACCCCCAATTTATCTGTTTGTCCATGCCCTGGCATTTCAATTAAGATCCCACAGAGTATTTTCAGAATTATAGTGGTAGCTATCTCTGCATCTCTTGATTCTCCCTGGTACCTTAACAGCATTTGCCTATCAGTGAAAGGAAAGGAAGAAGGGAATGGAAAGGAAGACCCTATTTGCATACTTTTTAGAACTGCTCTGGTAATAAGTGATTTTTATTCAGAGCAACTTAATTCAGAATTAACTTTTCCATATGCTTTTTAAGTATTCAGGTATAGACCAGTTTGTTTCTTTTCCACACAAAGTTTTCTGTTTTCAAACTCAGCAAATACAGTGAAGCTTGTAAAATACATTTTATGTGCATGGATGACTGCATTCTATTCATAGAATAATTTGATAGTTTTTTGTTCTTTTTAAGTAAGCTTTGTTAAATAAAACCAGACATTTGCTAAAACTGTTTCTAAGAATTCATTTTTGCTGAACTTAGAAATTTATATATTTAGTATAATCCTAAAAAAACTGCCACTTTTTGTTACTTCTTTTTTTGTTTAAAGAGATTTTTAGCCAACCACAGTGGCGCATGCTGATAATCCTAGTACTTGGGAGGCTGATCACAGGTTCAAGGCCAGCCTCAGCAATTTAGACCCTATTTGAAAATAAAACAAGACTGGAGGTAAACCTTGGAGGTAGAATACCCCTGGATTCAATCCCTGGTACCAAAAGAGGGGATGGGGGAAGGGAGGTGAAAACAGGGAAAGGGAGAGATTGAGATTTAGTTTGATGTTGTATATGATTGATAAGTACAAATTTCTTCCCAGTAGATTGCCAATTTGATCTCTATAGCTTACCCTTCTGGGTAATGCCTAAGAAATGACTCATATCTGAAATAAAGCAGCATTTCTCTGTTTTGTTGGCCCACATTCAGAGTAGCATATGAAGGCAGCATATGGCCTAAATCAGTGTTGTGACTCCATCTTTATCCCTTAAGCTCTCTTTTCAGAGCTTTTGTTTCCCAAGTCTTGAACCATTTTTCCTTTGAATATGGTAGAGGTAGCAGACATATAAATGCATCAGGCCATTCAGGAGTTAACAATCTTTCAGAAGCATGAGTTAAATTTTAGTTATCCTGATTTTATTTCCTGTGCAAGTAACTAGCTTGTCAATTAGAAGATTTTTCTATATAATTATAACTGTTGCTTCCTACACATTAAAATTCTTATTTTTAAATGCTCCAGCTTCTGTGATTAAAATTAAAAGTCAAGTGATACCAGTTTAATACTTTTTTGTCTTTGTTGTTCCTTAATGAGTTGCTAGAAAATGGATATCATTTCTTTCATATCTTAAGGTATTAGAAAAAGTATTCATAGTTTAAATCAGTTCCTAAGTCTGATATACTTACTGTCACATTTCTCTCATTTTTTTTTCTTTGTGTATGACATTCCTCTTAACTGGTAAACACTTTCAGTTCTTCTTGTCTTAGCTGATTCTTTTCAAAAACCAGTCCAATATTTCTCAAAGTAGTTTCATAAAACACTATTTACATGATCTATTATTAAAAATCACAAGACAAATGGGTTCCATGGCAAATAAGTTTAGAAAACACAAATGATACATTTTAAGCAGGTTTGTGGTCACATTTTATAATTTCAAAGATGTTTCAAAGTCACTGGTTTGCTGATTACCATTTCAATTCATTAAGATTAAAGTCTAGTATATAGTTTATCAGACTTTGGCCATGCGTTTCTATTGAAGAAGCATTCTATCGAACAAATGATCCTGTGTCCTTCAGCTTTCTTTTTATTGTTATTATTTTAATATTCTGTTTAAATTACTTAAATCACCATTCCATTTTCCTCTCCCATGTTTCTGAGGCTGCTTTTGAGGGAACCTATATTTATAGTCTCTTCATTCTTTTTGGTCTGCCTCCACTTAATTTTTTATTGTTTCTGTGTTATTTTGCCTCTAGTACCTGCTACTCTACCTCTGCTCTTCTCTTTCAGTATGAACTTGCTCCTCCTTTCCTGATAATGGAGAATAAAGCATGGTGTAGGACAAAGAGCAAATTAAAATTGGACTTTTGACATCTTAAAATTCTCCGACCATGTCCTTGTCCACAGAAGAAACCAAACATATTTCTCTCTTGGTTCTATCCTGCTCCTTTGTTACTCTAGGCAGAGTCTTCCCTGAGCTAATATTACCAATAGGTAGCAATTTTTATTTCATAATAAAAATAAATGAAAGTACTTCCCATGTTATAAAACTGGGAAAATAGTTTATGAATTTACTATTTGAAGTGGTTCAGGGTATAGTATGAAAAGTTTCAAAAATGACAAATTCTCTCAAGTTCCCTTTAAAATAGGAAAAAGTCATGTTTTCTAGCTTTAATCATCTTATTTAAACTATGTCATCAATTTATTACAAGTCTTTCCATACCAAGGAATTTTACTTAAACATGGGAAACAGAAGAATCTCAAGACTTGGCCCCTACCCACAAACAACATTAAATAGTAGAGAAAAGAAATGCATATGAAAAGATAACATGCAAAGAGGTGAACAATATAAGAAATTACTATAAAAATGAACTTTATTAGTTAATACAATTACAAGATGACTAGTATAGAAATATAAGCAATGTTTTTGATACACAGAGAGAAAAGGATACACACAGCTAGGCCAAAGAGCTCTGTAGAATTTTCAGAAATGATTAGACTGAGTCTTGAAAGGTGACTAAAATTACTTATTAGGGAAAAGAGGAAAGGATATGCTAGGCAAAGGAGAGGGCATGAGCAGAGGCACCCAGGAGGGGAAGCAAGGATGTGTTTTCAGGACAAGGGGTTGAGAATCTGGAAGGCATTTGGTAATTTGAAGAGGCTTAAAATGTTATGTATAAAATACATGTACACACACACACACACACACACACACACACACCTTCCTTAGTGTCCCTTCTAAAACTTTTTACACATACACAAACTATATACAACCATCTATATATATATATAGGTTTGTGTATTCTTTTTCTAAAATACAAGTGGAATAACTTTATTTTACTTGTCAGTGTATCATGGACTTCTGTCCATATTTCTACATCAACAATGGAACTTCATAGTATTCTGGTATTATTTCTGGTTCTTTTTTTAGCAAGCCACCCTACCTTGTTCCTGACTTTCCTCAGTGGGGCAGGAAGGGCCAGCTTGTACTTCACTCCCAGGGGGAAACTTCAGACATGACCAGACCCTTCAAACTCCTGGCTATCTATCCAAGTTCATTTTCCTCTTTCATGGATCTTCCATAGAAAAATGGTATCAAAAGGTTTACCCCCATCCAAAGGAGTAGATCTTACTTATCCCATGACTTTGACAAGACACTGTTACCACAATAAGCACACTGACATCAGTTAGAACATAGTTCATGCAGAGGGGCAGGAGGCAATCTTTTCATTCTCTTGAGAATAAAAATTAGACCAATGAGGTTCCCTGTGGCCTGTGGTTCTGTTATTTTGTGAATCCTGGCAGGGCTATCATAATGAAAGGTATGACTTGTTCTCTGCAGAACTAAGAACAGTGACTGGAAGATGCAAGAAGACAAATGTTTGCCATTTTTTAAACTTCCTAATAGTACAATAAAGAGGTGGCTTTAAGGCATTAATTCTTAAATGTGACCCCAAAGCCTTTGATGATACCCCAAAATTCTCTCCAGGCCTAATATTGGTTGGGTAGAAATGACTGGAGGAAAGACTGTTTTAAACTGATGAAGAAAGGCTAGTTTAAGCTGACTATAGTTTTTCTTTCTAGGCCTACATATGATCAGCTGAAGTAATGCTTTTTGTTGATCTGTGTCAGGCAGTTATTTTTCAGAATAAGCTGCTGAGTAAAAGTTAAGCTGAAGAGAACCTGTGTTACTTTATACTTTGATTTTTGTGGCCTCTAAATAAAAGTAATCTACACTAAAAGATATACAAGTCCTATTATTATTCCATGCTTTCCCTGTTCAGGTAGATTCTGGAAACAGACAACACAGAGACTAAAAAATTATTACACAGCTTGCCCAAGGTAAAATAGTTAATAAAATAAACATCTACTCTGGCATCTAAAGTCTTTTAGTTTCCAGTGTATTGTTCTTCCAGCTACATTATTGAGCTTCCAATGGCCATGTGGATTTTTATTGATAAGCTATTTACTTTAGCAGGATTTGGCTTTTTAAATTCTTAGAAAATCCTAAATTTAATTGTTAAGTAGTATAAATAACCCTTTTATTTTTCACTTCTATTTCTACTTCATGGGAATTATGGAGACTATCTATTTTACACAGTGAGGGTTAGCAAACTATGGCCCTCAGGCTAAATCTGGTCCGTAGCCTTCTGAATAAATACTATAAAGTTCTATTGGAATACACCTATTTATGTATTGTATAGTTTAGGGCTACTTTTGTACTACAGCAACAAGGTAGAATCATTGTAACAGAGATCATGCAGTCCACAAAGCTTAATATATTTACTAGTTGGCTATTTAGAGAAAAAGTTTAATGACCCTTTTTTGGGGGGCCAGGAGTAGGGGGTCCTGAGGGTGGAACTCAGGGGCATTTTACTTCCAAGCTACACCCCCAGCCCTATTTTATTCTCTTTTTATTTTGAAACAGGGTTGCACTAAGTTGCAGAGGGCCTCACTAAGTTGCTGAGGCTGGCCACGAACCTGTGATCCTCCTGTCTCAGCCTCCCAAGTACTGGAATTACAGGTATGCACTACCACACCCAGCTGACCCTTCTAATAGAAAAAAAAAATTAACAAAACTCACTGGGAAATGACTAAAGTACTGGCAGATTTGAGTTGAAAGTTGAACTTTCCTTTGACCTCAGAATCTAAAAATATGAGTTAAGATCTAATTCCAACAAGTTCCAGATAAATTAATAAAGAATATGATTTAACAAGAGATAACTTGGCATATTTATTTTGTTTTTGAAAAAACTAACAACTTAATGCCAAGTGTGTGTCAGGCAATGGGAAGTAGCCTGAGAAGTGGAGTTAAATCTTGCCCTTAAAGGAGCTAAGGAAGTAAAATACAAATGTGGGGTGGTTCTCCCCCATCCACGTATTAGGTATGACATTTTCAATTAGTTACTGATTTTTATTTTTCACAGAGACTGCTGGTTACAGAAAAGGATGTGACTTTCAGAATAATCCTGAATGAGAAGGATGAGTCCAGATGTACCTCTGCTGAATGATTACAAACAGGACTTCTTTCTGAAGCGCTTTCCACAGACTGTTCTTGGAGGCCCTCGATTCAAATTAGGCTATTGTGCCCCTCCTTACATATATGTTAATCAGATTATCCTTTTTCTGATGCCATGGGTTTTGGGTGGAATAGGAACAGTTTTATACCAAATAGGCCTCTTGAAAGACTATTACACAGCAGCACTTTCAGGTGGTTTGATGCTTTTCACCGCGTTTGTCATCCAGTTCACAAGCTTATATGCCAAAAACAAATCAGTGACAGTAGAAAGAATACTAACCACAGATATCTTAGCAGAGGAAGATGAACATGAATTCACGAGTTGTGCTGGTGCTGAGACTGTCAAATTTCTAATTCCTGGCAAGAAATACATAGCCAACACAGTTTTTCATTCTGTTCTTGCTGGATTCGTATGTGGTCTTGGAACGTGGTATCTGCTCCCAAATAGGATAACCTTACTGTATGGCAGTATAGGAGCCACTGCTCCACTATTTGTCTTTGGATGGGTGACACTGTGTATAGGAGAATATTCATTAATTGTAAACACAGCTACAGAGACTGCAACTTTCCAAACCCAGGATACTTATGAAATCACTCCTCTTTTGAGACCTCTTTATATTTTTTTCTTTGTTTCTGTGGATCTTGCACACAGGTAAAAACTTATCAAATACTTTATAATTTGCTTTGTTTTTAATTATACCTGATAAGAGAGCTCTCCTTGGTACCTAAAAAATGAGTTTGGATCAAAAATAATCAAAAACCAAATCATTGGGTGATAGGTTTTTTTGTTGATAAATCTTTTAGGACTGATCTCTGTAAAACATTCACACTATAAAGCAATAGTCAAATTGTATTGAAGAGGGAAAAATGCCCTTTTTAAGAAAAATAAGCAATTTTTTAATCCTATGTTTCACTTTAAATAGTGTTAAAATTTCATCATCCAGATAGCCTGGCTGAAACCTATGAACAGAAATAGAACTTTCCTATGGAGGAGGAGGAAGAAATAATTTCAAAATTATACACATAAATATTATGTATAAATTGAAGAATTTAATATGAATAGAAAACATGTCTGATTTGTTATATATAGGAGGAATATTGATATTTAATTCAATTTGTTAGAGAAGAAAAACAAAATATTTAAAAATAATAATTATTTATAAAATTGTTTGATAATACTTTTGCTTATCTTTTCTAAATCTGACTTTTCTTTCTCTGTTTCTGTAGATTGCAGCTTTCTCTTTCCCAGGTTAGTGTCCAGGCAGCAATATACAGGCATGTTATGGACTGAGTGTTTGTATTGCCTCAAAATTCACAAATTGAAGCCCAAATCCCAGTGTGGTATTATTTGGAAATGAGGCCTTTGGGAGATAATTGGGTCATGAAGGTGGGGCCCTGGTCTGATGGGAATAGTGCCCTTATGAGAAACATAAAAGAGCTTAATCTCCACTATGTTAGGACAGCAAGAAGGGTAATCATCTGTAAGCCAGGAAGAGAACCCTCACCAGAACCCAACTGTGCTGGCACTCTGATCTTGGACTTCCAGCATCCAAAACTGTGAGAAAATAAGTTTTTGTTGTTTAAGCCACCCAATCTAAGGTATTTTGTTATAACAGCCCGAGCTAAGATTTGGTACTGAGAAGTGGGATGCTGCTATAACAAATACGTGAAAACATTAAGCTGGCTTTGTAATTGGATAATGGATAGAGGCTGAAAGAGTTTTGATATGCATGCTAGAAGTAGGTGTTAATGGTAATTCTGATGAAGTCTCATATAGAAATGAAGAACATGCTATTTGAAATTGGAAGAAAAGTAATCCTTGCTTTAAAGTGGTAGGCAAAGAACTTAGCTAAACTGTGTTTGTGTTGTAGCATCTTATAGAAGACAGAAATTGCAAGTTATGAAATTGGATATTTAGGTAAGGAAATTTCTAAGCAAGATGCTGAAGGAGCAGATTGATTGCTCCTGGCTGCTTATAATAAAATGTATAAGGAAAGAGATGAATTGAAGAAGGAATTATAGCCAAAAAAAAGGAACCAGAACTTGAAGATTTGGAAAATTATCAACCTATTCATATTGGAAAACATGAGAAAGCATATTCTGATGAGAACAACAGGCCAGGGTGTGTCTGGACTATTATTTAATAAAGAGTTTATGGGATTATGTGAGCAGAAACACTGTCAGTTTGAATTGAATGAGGGATGAAGACAGCATGAAAGGAAGGAAGGCTGTTGAATTTCTTGGATTTGACAGGAGATGTAGTAGTGTAATAGAACTATTCAGTTGCTAATGTGCACTAGTCTCAAGAAAAGGGAAAAATGATCAGAGCGCATCACTGTGGACCACATATCAGTTTCAGCTGGCCAGATAACCTCTGCTGAGAGCCTTGGAGGCAGAAGGACATCCCTATGCCACCTGCCCACTCAATGCTGCCGTACCAAGTGCCCGGGAAGCAGAATATGAAGCTAAAGAGAATTATTCTCAAGCCTTTCAGTCCAATGGAATGTGTCTTGCTAGATTGTGGAGACTCCACTTTCTTTTTTCCTGTATCTCCCTATTGGAGTAGGAATGATTCTTCTATGCCAGTCCCACCATTGTATTTTGGAAGTACATAACTTGTCTGGTTTCACAGGCTCATAGCTGGAGGGGAATTTTGCCTTAGGATGAATTGTACCTCAAGTCTCACCCATATCTGATTTAGATAATATTTAGGTGAGACTGTAGATTTAATGCTGGAATTAAGTTAAGACTTTGGGGGCCATTGGAATAGAATGAATGTATTTTGCATGTCAGAAGGACATGAATTTCTTGGGGATGGAATATTATGGACTGAATTGTGTCCTTCCAAAATTCTTATATTGAAGCTACAACCCTAAATGTGATGTTATTTGGAGATGAAGTCTTTGGGAAGTGATTAGGTCGTGAAGATTGGGCCCTGGACTGATGGGATCAGTCCCCTTATAAGAAGAGACACAAGAGAGCTTGATCGCTCCCAGCCATGTGAGGACAGAGCAAGAAGGTATCCATCTGTAAGTCAGGAAAAGAGCCCTCACCAGAACCCAGCCATGCTGTTGTTCTGATCATGGACTTCTAGCTGCCCAAACTGAGAAATTTCTGTTTAAACCACTCAGCATTTTGTTATGGCAGGCCAAGCTAAGACAAGACATTTGAAAATACTTAATTTGTGTACCAAAATTCACTTTCTTTAATGTCTGTTATTCTTAATCTAATGGTGCTACATTTATGGACCATAGAGAATAAAATATTTATGTAGTCCTTTACCTAATCAAATATCTAAGGGGAGAAGTAATAGGAAATTTATAATTGGTTTCTTAATATCACCACCATTTACTAACTATAAAATATATTACAATTAAATACTTAGTATTGAAAAGTTGGCAGTATGTATTATTTATATATCTTTTTTAAAGATTTAAGTTTATAAGATGATTATTTGAGAATACAGCTTCTTAAGCTACTATCTTACTATGCCATTTCTAAAATCAAAAGTTACATACTTGTTATAATACACCTTTTGCATTTAAAATGGTGTCGTAAGTTCTTTACTTTTATAAAAATTATCATGCTTAATTTTTAATTTGGTTACCTTGATTTTTTGCATTACTCATTTCTAAATGAAATGGCATAAAAAGTTTTTAACTAAATTCTTCTTAGATTTAATATACTGCTTAATATAATGTTTTAATGTTTAAGTTTGATAATGACAAAGTTGTTTTTTCTATAACTAAAAGAAAAATCAAAAGCAGCCCCAACACTTATTTTTAAAAAAGAATATATTGACAAAGACATACTTGATTTATGTTATGATGAGAGACTATAATGCACCAATAAAAGCACTTTTAAAAAATAAATATATAACAGGTTTATGCAAGATAATTACCTATCATAATTTTTAGAAAAGTTTACCTTGTAAATAACAAAATGAATTGAGATGATCTTTATACAGTATATGTGATAATACAGCTAAAAATTGTGTGATGCATGTAAAGTCTAGATGTCAGAAATATCTAATTGTTCTTAGTTCTATTTTAGAAGATGTGAAAAAAAAGCTGAAGAGATGTCCCCCCCAGTATAGTAATTCTTTCTCTCTTCCCATTCTTTCCCTAACATGATTGTGTTAAAATAATTTAAATGAATTCTTGTGCATTCTTATCAAAGACAAACACTTAATTTACAAAGGTTAACTCAGAGACTCTCAGGAATTATTTGAACAAATTTTGCACTTCTATGTTCTCTGAGTCATGATACAAGAGTATGTGTATATATATGGCAATATGTATTGTTTATATATCTTTATATGAAAATAAACAATACTTGGTCACTTCAGTTATATATACTTATGTTTAATATCCTTGTATATAAATACTGTGCCAAAAAGTTAGAGGTAGGATCAAATTTTGGTAAAATAATTTCTTCAATATACATTATTTTTACACAGATTATTCTATCCTTGAGTATGTTTGCAAGAGGAGTGTTGTCATGAAAAAGTACTGTACAAATATTCATGCTTTCCTTGACATTCCTGTGGCTTATTATGTATAATTTGATTTGATTTGATTTGATTTTTTTGTCAATTGTTTTCTCCTCAGAATGAATTGAATTTTATTTTAAAATTACACTACAGAAAGTATTATTCTTTTTAGCATCACATTGTTAACCTTGCATTCATTAATTCTCTACATATAACAATTTGAAGGACATACATTGTGAAGCATTACATTGGCTGGCATAGTTCTTGGTATCTCTTTGAGCAAGCATGTTATACTGCTATTATACTCATAGTTATTATACATTTATTTTGGGCTGTCAACATGCATTTAGGTAGATACTTAATTATTACAAAGATTTTCTTTCTCCTTGACTTTGACTCCTCACAGTTTAAGTATTCAAGTACAATTATGTAAGTTTTAAACTTTAGTTTTCTATTTTGGAAGTCTTTAAGTAAGACTGTGACCTTGTTGGTATCCAGACACAGTGTTTGTTTAGCCTTACTCAAGAAAATTAGCAATACATTAATAATGCTTATTTTCCTATGCTTTGAATTTTATTCAGTTACTGGGAACAATTTAACGATGTTATACGTAACTGGAAGTGTTGTATTAAAGATGTTATACTAAACTGGAAGTGTTGTACCAAGAATCAGTTTCTGCACTTAAGGTAGAGGCAGCCCCTATTTTGTGAAATTATATATTGTACAAGTTTGTGTTCTCAAAGTCTATTGTACAAGTTTGTGTTCTCAAAGTCATACCTATACAAGATAGTATTATAAATGCTAGTTAAGTCTCCAGGTTAACTCATAGAAATATAGTCAAAACATGAGTTGATGACTATTAATATTTACTACACTGACATCAAATTCTGAGACCGGAGATCAGGATGGTACAGGAGAGAAGAGGAAGAAAAAAAAAAAAAAGGTTTTTCACTTTGTGAGCTACTAATATATGAATGTTAGGAAGGCTTTGACTTTCCCAATGTTTCTTGCAGTTTAAAATTATAAAATTTTAGCCGGGCATGGTGTCGCGCACTTGTAATCCCAGCATTTGGGAGGCTGAGACCAGAGGATCCGGGTTTGCGGCCAGCCTCAGCTACCTAGTGAGGCACTCCGCAACTTAGTGAGACCCTGTTTCAAAATAAAGAATAAAAAATGGGGCTGGGGGTGTAGCTTGGAGGTAGAACGCCCCTGGGTTCAATCCCCAGTACCACAAAAAAATAAAATAAAATAAAATTATAAAATTTTTAAACTCTACAGAATCATTAGTAGAATTTCAGCCAATGTAATTTAGATTTAGGTTGTTTGTTTTTCACCTGTTTCGGTTGTTCATTTTTGCCAGTCCCTACATTTAATTTTACTACTCTTCAGTGAATGGCTTTTGTTTTTTTCTTCATTGTACCTTTGAATCCATATATTCTCTAAATGCTAAGTTTGTACACAGTGGAGTAGGGGTAGTTGTAGGTTTAGGGGAAGGACTATGGTCACGCTATGTGTAGATCATTGTAAGGTGGGACTAGGACCTTTTTGTGTTTTTCTTTGGGGGGAGGATGTTATTCTTCTATGTATGTATTGTTTTTCTGAAAAGATTCTCTGAAAAGATTCTACATTTTATTTTGTATGATTCAAATGTTTTCTTTTTCTTGTAGATTTGTGGTAAATATTCCAGCTCTAGAACAAATGAATCAGATTTTACACATCTTGTTTGTATTTTTACCCTTTCTGTGGGCACTTGGAACGCTGCCCCCGCCTGATGCACTTTTCTTATGGCTAATGGAGCAAGTTTTGGAGTTTGGCCTCGGAGGCTCATCTATGTCATCCCACCTACGGTAATTTGTTTTTAAATATTAATGTTATATGCAACTTCTTTAAGAACATTTTTCTTTTCAAGTAAATCTTTTTTTCTTTTTTCCCTCTGCAGGTTGTTAGTAATGTTCATCATTTCTGCAGGAACAGCTGTAATACCATATTTCATTCCCAGCACTGTTGGAGTGGTTCTTTTCATGACTGGACTTGGGTTCTTACTGAGTCTTGACCTAAGTGACATGAGTTTTGTCTTTCAACGCAGTTTGACAAGACACAGAGAAGGAACTAAATCTAAAGCTTTATCTAGTAATTCAGAAAAACAGTTTACATGGAAAGAATGCCTTTTCTCCATCATTGTATTAGTCTTGGCTCTCTTAGAAACGAGTTTGCTGCATCATTTTGCTGGTTTCTCACAGATTTCCAAAAACAGTTCCCAGGCAATTGTTGCCTATATTTTGATGATATTACTTATAATACTGTGGATACTTAGAGAAATTCAAAGTATCTATATCTTTGGAATTTTCCGAAACCCTTTCTACCCAAAGGATGTGCAAACTGTGACTTTGTTTGTAGAGAAGCAAACAAAGCTCCTGAAGATTGGTGTTGTCAGACGGATTTTGCTAACTCTAGGTAGGAAGATAAACTTGTGTTAAAACCACATCTAAGCAATGTTTAAAAATTAGATGAAATTCCCATATTTGTATTATATACTACATACAAGTGTTCTTTGTTTTGTTTTTTTATTAGTTTTTTTAGTTACTTGCTTAAATGTGCTCATAAAAATTTTCATATTTCCAAAATAAAATATAGTAGAAGAGGTACCTTGCCTTAAACTTCTTTTGTTTTCTTTTGTTTTAGTGTCACCTTTCGCTCTGATAGCATTTCTTTCATTGGATAGCTCCTTACAAGGGCTTCATTCTTTGTCCGTCTCCATTGGATTCACAAGAGCTTTTAGAATGGTAATACTTATATGCGCTTAATAGTGTTCTTCTATTGCTGTTTGTGATTTTTGTACCACTATAACAGTTTGCTTAAATTATCAGATTTTACCGAATAAAAGTGAGTATTTGTATACTGCAGGTATGGCAGAATACAGAAAATGCTTTATTGGAGACTGTCATTGTATCAGCAGTGCACTTATTGATCTCCAGTTCAGACTTATGGTGGAATAGAAGCCTGGATACAGGAATCAGACTCTTACTGGTAAATATTTTTAACAGCTTTATTGAGATATACTTCATATACATAAAATTTATCCATTTAAAGTATGCTGTTCAAAGCCGGGCATGGTGGCGCATGCTTGTAATCCCAGTACTTGGAAGGTTGAGACTGGAAGATCTGAGTTTGCGGCCAGCCTCAACTATTTAGTGAGGCCCTCCACAACTTAGTGAGACCCTGTTTCAAAATAAAGAATAAAAAATAGGACTGGGGGGTGTAGCTCGGAGGTAGAATGCCCCTGGGTTCCATCCCCAGTACCGCCAAAAAAAAAAAAAAAGTATGCTGTTCAGTGGTATATATTCAGATTTTTATAGTCATTACCACACTAAATTTAGAACATTTTCAATATCGTAGAAAGAAATTTCATATATATTGATGGCCATTCACACTCTCCATCCTATCCACACCCACTCTAGCCCCAGTGACCACTTATATACTTTTTTTTATTTTTATTTTTGCAATACTAGGGATCAAACCCAGGGCCTTAAGCCAAGTGTGTAGCATACGCTTGTAATCCCAGAACTTGGGAGGCTGAGACGGAATCGCAGGTTCGTGGCCAGCCTCAGCTACTTAGGCCCTCCCCAACTTAGTGAGACCCTGTTTCAAAATGAATAAAAAATAGGATTAGAATGTTCTGCCACTGAGATACATCTCCCAGCCCCACTTACCTTTTGTTTCTATAGAGTTATCTCTTCTAGAAATTTCACCTGAATGGAATTACAGAACATGTGGTGTTCTACATCTCGTTTCTTTCATTTATATTTTCTCACATTTCATTCATATTGTAGCATGTATCGGTATGTAGTTTTTTTTTTATTGCCAAATAATATTCCATTGTATAGCTAAAACATATTTGGTTGTTTCATTGATCAGATGATATGATATTTAGGTTCCACTTTTTTTTTTTTCCTTTGGTGGTGGTACTAGGGATTGAACCCAGGGATATTCTACCTCTGAGATATACCCCCCCAGCCCTATTTTATTTTTTATTTTGAAACAGTTCTCATTAAATTGCCAAGGCTAGCCTCGAACCTGCTATCTTCCTGCCTTAGCGAGATTTCCACTTCTGACCATTAAGAATATTGCTGTGAACATTTATGTGCATGTTTGATATGGGCATATATTTTTATTTCCCTTGGGTAGATATATCTAAGACTAAAATTTCTAATCATATAGTTATTCCATATTTAACACTTCAAGATACTACAAAACTGTTTCCAAAGTGTCTGTACCATTTTACATTCCCATTGGCCATGCGTGAGGATTCCAGCTTTTCCTCCTTTTTTTTTTTTGAAATTTATTATTATTTTTTATTATTTTTCTACTTGTGCATTATAATCATACATCTTTGTTAAGTACAAGCTGGTAAAGGCATACATGCACACATTTCTCATTTAACCCTTCCACAATTCCTGCCCCCTCCTTCGCTCTCCCTCCTTCTTCTCAAGTTCAGTTTAGTGATTGACTTTGATATGTTTGTAAAAGTACATCATGTATTCGGGAGGCTGAGACCAGAGGATCCGGGTTCGCGGCCAGCCTCAGCTACCTAAGTGAGGCACTCCGCAACTTAGTGAGACCCGGTTTCAAAATAAGGAATAAAAAATAGGGCTGGGGGTATAGCTCGGAGGTAGAATGCCCCGGAGTTCAACCCCCAGTACCGCAAAAAAAAAAAAAAAAAGTACATCATGTGCATGAGGGTGCCCCCACACACACATCACCTTCAGTTAAGTCAGCTTCTGTGCTCATCTAAGGATTCTCCTTCTTCATCTGGAGTCCCTCTTATGTCCCATTTTCTCCCTAGCGTCTGCACATTAAGGAGAGCATACAATTTTTTACTTTTTGTGACTGACTAATTTGACTTAACATAATATTTTCCAGTTCCATCCATTTCCCTGCAAATGACATTTTGTTCTTCTTTATGGCTGAGTAAAATTCTATTGTGTACATATCCCATAATTTTATAATCCATTCATCTGTTGATGGACACGCTGGCCGTGTGTGAGGATTTCAGCTTTTCCATCTCCCCACCAACTTTTGTTATTATCTGATCTTTTCATTGTAACTATACCCATGTGTGTGAACTAGCTCATGTGATTTTGATTTGCATTTCTCTTATCACTAATGATACATCTTTTCATGTATTCGTTGGCCATTAGTACATGGCTGTTGTATGAAATGTCTACCCAAATAATTTGTCCATTATTATTTGGATTATTTGTCTTTTTATTGTTGACTTATGAGTTCTTTATGTATTACAGATGCAAGTCCCTTGACAGATATAATATGCAAATTTTTCTACTATTTTATAGGCTGTCTTTTCACTTTCCTGATAGTTTCATTTGAAACAAAATTAATTAATTAATTTATTTATTGTGTGTGTGTGTGTGTTTATGCATGTATGTGTGCATGCATGCATGCATGTGTGTGTTTTACTGAGGATTTAATTCAAGGGCATTCTACCTCTGAGCTACACCTCAGCCCTATTTTATTTTTATTTTGAAATAGGACCTCACTAAGTTGCTAAAGGCCTCACACAGAGGCTGGCCTCAAACCTGTAATCCTCCTGTCTCAGCCTCCCAAGTACTGGGATTACAGGCATGCTCCATGGTGCCTGGCTCAAATATTTTTAATTTTAATCAAGCTTAATTTATTTTTTATTACCTCTGTTTTTGGGGTAATATCTAACAAGCATCCCTTCCTCCAAGGCCATGAAGATTTATTGTGTTATCTTCTGAGAGTTTATAGTTTTAAATGGGGATCTGTGATTTGCTTTTAATTAATTTTTACATAGAATGTGAGGTAGAGTTCTAATTTATTCTTTGGCATATGGAAGTACAGTTGTCCTAGCACTATTTTTTGAAAAGACTTCTACCCCAGTGACTTTTCTTGTCCCTTTTGTAAAAAATCAAATTTAGATTTATTTCTGGAATGCTCTGAGGTTTTTTTTCCCATTCATCTATGTTTACTCTTACTCCAGTGCCACACTGCCTTGGAGTATGGAAGTATCAGTCCGCCAGCTATGTCCTTTTTCAAGATTGTCTTAATTATTCTGGGACCCTTGTACCCCTATAAATATTATTTCAGCTTATCAATTTATGCAAAAAGGCCTCTGGGACTTTGGTCGGAATGATCTCTAGATCAATTTGCAGAGTACTACTATCTCAAAAATATGAATTCTTCAACTCATGAACATGAGATGTTTATATTCCATGAGATGAAGATCCATTTATTTGTATCTTCAATTTATTTCAACAGTGTTTTGTATTTTTCAATATGAGTCTTATACTTCCTTTACTAAGTTTATTCCCAAGTATTTTATTCTTTTTGATGATAATGTAAATGAATTGTTTTCTTAATTTCATGTTTTGACTTGTTCATTGCTAGACTACTGAATACAAAATTGATGTTTTGTATTAATCTTGTATCCTCTTGTTTTATATTAATCTTGAAGCCTCTTATCCCCTTCATTGGTTCTAATAAACTTTTGGTGGGTTCTTAGTATGTTCTGCATATAAGATGAGGTCATCTGCAAATAGAGATAGTTTTACTTCTTCCTTTCCGATCTAGATGCTTTTCATTTCTTTTTTTTATTTAATTTGCAGTGACTAGGACTGCCTTATGACATTGAATAGAAGGAGCGAGAGTGGGCATTTCATGAGGAATGAAAGCATTCAGTCTTTCTCTATGACATTAAACATGATAGCTAAAGTTTTTTGTAGCTGTTCTTTATCTGGTTGAAGAAGTTCCCTTCAATTACTAAGTGCTTTTATCATGAAGGATATTATATTTTATCAACTCTTTTCTGTATCTTTTCTAACAATCATGTGGTTTAGGTCCTTTGTCTATTAACATGGCATACTATGTCGATTGATTTTTTTTTTTTTTTTATAGTTAAAATAGCCTTAGATTCCTGGAACAAATGCTACTTGATCATGCCATATAATTCTTTTCATATGTTACCGAATTCAGTTGGCTAGTAATTATCTGTCATTCATATTGGTAAGGGGTGTGTGTGTGTGTGTGTGTGTGTGTGTGTGTGTGTGTGCGTGCGCGCGCACGCACACGCGGTACATGTGTTTGTATCTGTAGTTCTCTTTCCTTATGATATTGTTGCCTGGTTTAGGAATCAAGACTACAGAAAATGAGTTAGGAAGTATTCCATACTCTTATATGGAATGCTTTCTGGAAGAGTTGATAAAGGATTGGTATTGATTTTCCTAAATATTCTATAGTATTCAGTACATATTTTAAATATTTTGTAGTATATAGTATTTTTTAGTATTGAAGCCTTCTGACCCTCAACTTCTATGGATAGTTTTTAAAGAATTAATGAAGGAATCACTTCTACTGATGTTATATACATATGTGAAGTTACCAATGCCAGTCTCAGTATCATGTATGAGGAAGGGGAAGGAATAAGGAGGGAGCCGTGGAAAGTTCACCAAGTACTACGTGCATGTGTGTCCCTATTACTCTGAACTGTATTATGGTGTGAGACTACAGTACACTGCTAAAAGTATATAAAAAAGTAATAAAGTTAAATATTAAAAAACCAAAAAATTGCTAATTCAGTCTCTTGTTCCCAGTCAGTTTGGGTTTTTTTATTTCTTCCTGAGTCAGTTTCAGTAACTTGCCAAGTTTTATCTAACTTGTCTAATTTGTTGGTATACAGTTGTTCAACCTTAAAGTATGAGTAGTACTATATTGAATTTCTTTAGTGTTACTTTTTTGAAAGAAAGACCAAATTTTAAAATGTGATCTCATTTGTTACTTCTGATGTAGAAAATTAAAACAAAGAATCATGTATAAGAGCTCTTGCCTCAAAAATATTGGGACAATAATAAAATTATTATATAGTTTTCCTTATGTAATCTTAAAAATTAATGAAAAGTTCTTAAAAATAAATAAAAATTATTTTTATATGTCAACAGATTGGTGTCATGCGTGATCGTCTGATTCAATTCATCTCTAAATTGCAATTTGCTGTGACTGTACTTTGGGCATCATGGACAGAGAAAAAACGCCGAAAAACAACTACAACTTTATGCATACTCAACATTATCTTCTCTCCATTCGTGTTGGTCATCATAGTTTTTGCTACTCTACTCTCTTCTCCCTTACTCCCCCTATTTACTCTTCCTGTGTTCTTAGTGGGCTTTCCCCGACCTATTCAGAGTTGGCCAGGAGCAGTGGGCACCTCAGCTTGTGTGTGTGCAGATACAGTGTACTACTACCAAATGGTCCCCAGGTTGACTGCTGCATTGCAGACTGCAATGGCAGTGGGAAGTTTAGGTAAGTAAATGGTTGTGCCTAAGGAATTTTCACTAATGTATTTAAAGTACAAACACACACAGAGATAAACAATTTTTGACCCAAGCATAACAGGTTCCAATACTTTGATGCATGAGTAGAAAGACTAAATATGAAATAGAAGTATAAATAAAAATAAAAATTAAAAAATAAAAAAAAAATGAAATAGAAGTATATTCCCTTCTTGTTTTGGCAGTAAAGTTATAAAATTAAAATACTTAGGGAATATCTATCAATAAGGTGATTTGACGGTCTTAAACATTTTCTTAAATAAATTATGGTTATAGGCTCACCACTGTAGCATGAAAACACCTTCTCCCCCCAGGATATCCATGAATTTATAATGTGCTGTTGTCAAGTATATGTAATAGCTTAGATCCATAAAAAGTGAAAACTAGTCATGTAGTCTTCCTCTGCCTAGAACATTCCAATGTGAATACCTCTGAAAGGAAAGCAGTATTCAGTATATACTATAACGTTTATATTGTTATACACAAGGACAGACTCTTTCCGCATAAGGTGGTTCCCAGATGCCAGCCACGGCCTTACCTTTAAGCAGGCTTTTCAAAGGATAACTTTCAGTCCTGTAGTGGTAACTGTTCTGCATGAAGTGTTGTCCAAGCAGACTTGCATAAAGATAATTTCTACAGCATTACTTATAATAGTGAAAAACTGGAAACATCTGAAATGTTTATCAATGAGGAAATAAATACTTATAACTATATTCATATGAATTTTTATAGCAGTTGCAATGACAAAACTTAGCTGTTTGCAATCAACATGACTAAATTTCAGAGGTATGATATTGAAAGAAAAATTAATTTTAAAAAGATTTATACACTGTAAATTGATGTGAATTCTTTTAGTTGTTGTTTTGTTCTGTTGTGATGTGGTGCTAGGGATTGAACCCAGAGACATTCTACCTACAAATACACCCCCAGCCCTACTTTTTATTTGGAAACAGTCTCACTTAGTTGCTGAGGCTAACTTCAAACCTGCAATCCTCCTGTCTCAGTTTCTCAAGTACTGGGATTACAGGCATGTGCCACCATACCTGGCACATAATTATAAATTTTTAAAGCCACAAAACATCATTATATGTTTTTATGTATGTATATAAAGATGTTCAAAATCATCTAAATCAATGTGAAACTCGCTTTTATATTTTAGTACTTCTCCTAATATACTTAACATGAATTTAATGTCTTAAACAACAGTATCTGGAAAACATATCCTTTAGTTTTTATGTATTATCACATATACATTATCTCTTCTATTTGTAAAGAGCTTAAATTAATACCTCCTGATACACAATGAACAGTTACTTCTATGTGTATATATGTGAGGGATTGAATCCAGGGGCATTCTACCTCTGAGCTACACCGCTACCCCTATTTTATTTATTATTTTGAAACAAGGTCTTGCTAAGTTACTGCTCACTGGCCTCAAACCTGTAATCCTCCTGTCTCAGCCTCCCAAGTGCTGGGATTACAGGCATGTGCTGCCACGCTCAACTGTGTCTATTTGTGGCCTAACGAGAAGTAGAAGGAGTTGTGAGTCGGTCCTAGATGCGTTACCATTTTGAAGACTCAGATGGCAAAACGAGTTTCTTTGTCTGTCCCCATTTGTTCTAGGTCTCCTCTCACCGGGCTCGAGTTTCTTGGGCCGCTTTCAGGACCGATTGCTATGGATAACGATTCTAGAACGTGGCTATGCTTACTGCCGTGTTAACATCAAGGTCATGTGCATTTGAAACTGCAATAGTATTCTTTACAGTACTTGTATAAAATTTTACTTGTTTACACATCAGACAATGACTTAATTTGAAAGAGGAGCCTTTTTAATTACCTGTGGAAACACCTAGTAATTTTTAAGGTATATTTCAGTGAGCACATATTGCTAGCTGACTAGTGTTGGTTGTATAATATAGCACGGTAACAAAATATACCTGCTTTCTTTCTTCCAGTCTTGTCCTTATCATTCATATCTAATTGAGCATCTCAAAAATATGTCCCAAAACCTCATAGTCCTTGCAAACAACTCTATTCTTCTGGTTGCTCAAGCCAAGAGTAGTGCAGTCATGTGTGAGTCGTTTTTATTTCCATAGCCCATGTTAAATCCAACAAGAAATCCTGTTGGCTCTACCTGAATCCTATCACTTTCACCACCTAATTCCCAGCTACCTTGATGCCTTCCCAGATAATTGTAATAACCTCTTAATTTCTCATGCGTTCCTCCCACCCTCCTTTTGTCTGTGCCCCCCCACCCCACACACAGTCTGTTGTTAACCATAATGATCTTGAAAACTAAGTCATATCATTTTACTTCTCTACATAAAGTCCTACAGTCCATCTCTTCTTTCATTCAAAGTAAAAGTCAGGGCCCTAAAAATCAGGCTTCCTATTCCCTGTTTGTCCTTATCTAGACTTTAACCCTCTCACTCTCTCTAGCCTACCGGCTGTTGCCTCTGCCTAGATCACCCTTCCTTTAGATAATCTTCTAGTTAATTTTTTCACCACCTTTCAATGCCATTTTCTCAATAAGGTCTCTTATGGCCATCACATTTAAAATTACAGTCCTATTCCCATCCCAATCCTAATCCTTGCCTTGCTGTGCTTTTTCTTTATTTTCATAGCACTTATACCTTCTAACAAAGTAATTTACTTTTTAGTTTTATTAGTGATTACCCATGTTCTTCATGCTCTAATGTAAATGTCGAAGGCACAGGAATCTGTTGTTTTTACTCAGGAATATATCCTAAGCCCTTAGAACAGTGCCTGTAGGCTTTTAATATTTATTGAATGAGTAGTGAGTGAGTGAGTGAATTTTTTTTGTCTTAGCATAGACTTCATAAAATTGCTGGTGATCAAAAAGCTATCCCTTTCAACCTGTGGTTCTCAAAATGTAGTAAAGGGATAGCTTTTTGGTTACCAGCAGTTTTGTACAAAGCTGGAAAGGGGGAAAAAAGCATGCAAACTACTGAGGACATTTTGATTGCTTAATTTTATTTTATTTAAACATGAATTCTGAAGGCACTGGAAGTTTTATTAAAAATGTAAATAAATTAACTATTAATAATTATAATAGTGAATAGTGACCTGGTATGTCCTCTTCAAATGATTTCTTCTGAGGAAGTAATTAAAATATATTTAAAATTTGTATGAGAACATAGTCATAATATTCACTCAACATTTATTTTGTTCTATATCCACTATCTAACAAGGATGGGTTTAGGCACCAGGTATATAGTAGTAATCAAAACACAGCTGTTTTATGGAATTTATACTCTTATGTGGAGGAGACAGTAATCAAATAAATTGTATTATTTTCATTAAAAAACAAAAAAGTATAATTAGATAAATTATGGTACATACAAGAGAATAATGCTCTTAGTCTCTTTTAAAGTGCAGTGGAAAGAAGAATACAAAACTACTGTATGTACGTACTTTATAATTCCAGTTTTGCTTTTTCCTCAAAAATTTCGTAAACAATTTTAATGTGTAATTTAGCCTTGGAAATTGACAAATTCTTTTAAAATTATGTTTATACTCAAGTTCTTCCCCTGGTTTTGAGTAGAGTTTTCTGTAATTTATTTTAAAATAATGGTGACATTTTTGTCTATCATCAAATGTGTAAGTTCATAAAGTTTAGGAATAGTTCTTGAGTTGATTTTTTTTGACATTTTCCATATTTTTATGGTGAAAATCTTTAGGCATTTAGAAGACTTAGTTGCTGTTCTCCATAATTGACCATAAATTCAAGTACTTTTTATTTGCTTTTTAGGGGTTAGAATTGCAAGAAACATCCTGTCATACTGCTGAAGCCCGAAGAGTTGATGAAGTTTTTGAAGGTGCTTTTGAGCAATACACAAAAGTATGTTCCCTTAATGAACATTTTGGAAATATCTTGACACCCTGTACTGTTTTACCTGTGAAACTATATTCTGATGCCAGGAATGTCCTATCTGGCATAATTGATTCTCATGAAAACTTAAAAGAATTCAAAGGTGACCTTGTTAAAGTTCTTGTGTGGATCCTCATTCACTACTGCGCCAAAAGGCCAAGTATACAGGAGAATACTCATAAAACTGAAAGTAAAGGAGAAACACCACTAATAATTCTTCCTGCTTTGAACACTTCACCATGTCCCAAACCCCAAGAAGACACAGATAGTTTAAATTCAGAAACACTTGATGACTGGTCTGATGATAAGATTTTTGATGAGCCAACTGTCAAAAAAGGAAAAGATCAGTTGAAAAATTTTCCAGGCAAACATTTGCCTATTCCAGGATCAGTAGACTCACAGAGGGTTGGTGATTATTCTACAAGCACAGTTCCTGAAAACAGTCTTTACAAAGCAGTTTTATTTGGATACCCCGCTATTGACAAAGGAAAACAAGAAGACACGGCATATGTCCCACTCATGGAGTTCAGTTGCCCTCATTCTCACTTGCTGAGCTTACCTGAGGAATGGAGGTCAAACTGTATGCCTAATTCCAAAATAAAGGAGATGAGCTCATTATTCCCAGAAGACTGGTACCAATTTGTTTTAAGGCAGTTGGGATGTTTTCACTCAGAAGAAAAGGCCTCAACTTTACTGGAAGAAATTACAAAGGATGAAGTCTTAAAAGATTTTTATGTTCATACAGTAATGACTTGTTATTTCAGTTTATTTGGAATAGACAATATGGCTCCCAGTCCTGGTCATATATTAAGAGTTTTCAGTGGTGTTTTACCCTGGTCTAGTGCCTTGGATTGGCTCACAGAAAAACCAGAACTGTTCCAGCTAGCTCTGAAAGCATTCAGGTAACTCATTTTGATTATATATAAGTTGTGGCATTGGCTGAAAAATAACAATTCTTTTGTAATCACCTAGCAGAAGACTTCATTTCTAATTAAAAAAAGGTTTTCTTAAAGTGAAAAAAAGTTCTTAGTATGTATTGTAATTATATCAGCAACACACTTTACTTGCTGCTTCCTTTACTTTTGTTTATGTGAAGGACCTTTCATATGGCTTAATGGATTTTTTTCACTAAAACTGCATCATTTCTCCCTTAACTTTATATCAGAAATATGGATTATTTCAATTCAAAGTCTTAAAATATTGATTGAACAAATTTATTTTATCTATAAAGTTGATTTAAAAATATTCTAAAATTGATTCTCCATTTTTAGATACACTTTGAAACTAATGGTTGATAAAGCAAGTTTAGGCCCAATAGATGACTTTAAAGAACTGGCCAACTGCCTTGAAGAATATGAAAGTGACTGGTACATTGGTTTAGTATCTGATGAAAAGTGGAAGGAAGCAGTTTTACAAGAAAAGCCAGGCTTATTTTCTCTGGGATATGATCCTAATATGGTAAGATTAAAAGTATTTTTAACATTTTTATATATTAACCTTAAAGATTAGAAATCAGTGATAAAATATTTGAACTAAATGATATAACATTCTAGCTATTGATATACATATATAAATTATAAACATAAATAAAAATTATAGTTTCAAGGCATTTGTAATCATGACTTTATGATCATGGTAGTTGAACCCTAAAGTATCTGTTTCATTTACTCTTGCCAACTGAATAAGAGGCAATTAAAAATGTCGCATAGCCATTGTATAACTGACATATAAGATAGCTAAGGACATGTAATTTTCTATAGCATATTTGAAAAAGTGAATCATATGCCTATACACAATTCAAGGGTAAGAATTAGCACTTTGGTTTTGACTCCCAGAAGAGAAATTAATTTGTAAGTGGGAAATTATTCCTTTTGCCCACATGTATACTTTATTTGAAGCAAATCCAACTTGTTAGAATTCAGAGAGACTCCAAATAGATGATTTTTTAAAGATTTAGTACTTGTTCTCATTATATTTAATATATCATTGATTGTATACAAAATGATTTATAATGTTATGAGACTATTGTGGGTTTCAAGTGATTCTGTGAAGCCAGTGTTACTGTCGTGGGATAACATGGTCTCACTTGTGGGTCCTTGGCCTCCGTGATAAAAAGAATTTTAACACGTGCCAGTCAGGGACAAAAGGCAGAAATTTATTCAGGAAAGCAAGGGACTCGGGAAAACAGGTCTTCCGGGTCATGCGAGCAGGAGGGCAAGAGAAAGCTTTTCAGTCTCTTTCAGTCCTTATATGAACTTTTAAGAATGGGTTGGCACAGATGTTTGGACCTCCTCACAGGTATAGGTAGTCGATAGGTGGTCATCCCAAAGAAGGGTGGGCACAGAAGAAGTTGGATCTTCCTCCTCCTTTCTCAGATTTCAAAAGTGGATGGTAGCTGAAGTCTGATCTTTGTCCTGAATCTCAGGTGGGGGTAGGGATCCAGCGGATTAAAGGTGTGGCCCACTGAGACTTCTGCCTAAGATTTGGGCACACCCTATAGGGTCGAGTTAGCTTATAAACTCTCCAGATTTTAAAACTATATTTTTCCTTTCCTTCCCAATGTCTCCTTTCTGCCTAAATTTTATTCCTTCTACTCTACCTCATCATTACCCTGATACCAAATATAGACAAAGGCATTACAAGAAGAAAAGACTGCAGGTCAATATTTGTTATCAATAGGGATGGAAAAATCCTCAACAAAATATTAGCAAACTGAATCTAGCAACATATAAAATAATTATATACCATGACCAAGTAGGTTGCAAGGTTGGTTTTACAAACCAATGCAAAAATCAATTAATGTAATACACCATTCTGATAGAATGAAAAGTAAAAACCACATAATTATCTCACTAGACACAGAAACCTCATTTAGCAAAATCTAACACTTTTTCATTAAAAAAAAAAAATTACCTAAGCTAGAAATAACACTTGGATATCTCTGAAAACCCACAACTAACATTACACTTATTGGTGAAAAATGAATACTTTCCTCCTACAGTCAGGAAGTCAAGATTTGCTGTCTTGCCACCGTGTGTGTGTGTGTGTGTGTGTGTGTGTGTGTGTGTGTGTGTGTGTGTGTGTGAGGCGGGGGGACGCAGGGGAGAGACGGTTAAGAGACAGACTGGGGATTGAACCTAAGGATATTCTGCCTCCAAGCTATACCCCCAGCCCTTCTTATTTTTTGTTTGGAAACAGGATCTTGCTAGGTTGTTGAGAGTCTTGTTGTGTTACTAAAGTTGTTCTTGAACCTGTGATCCTCCTATCTCAGCCTCCCAAGTACTGGGATTATAAGTGTGTTCCACCATGGCCAGCTGCTCTTGCCACTTTTATTAAACATTTACTAAAGTTTCTAACTAGGTAGTATGAACTTAATGTTTATATCCCATCTCCCAAATTTAAATGTTGAAGCCCTAACCCTCAATGTGATAGTATTTGGAGATGTAGCATTTGAGAGGTAATTAGGCTTAGATGAGATCATGAGGATGAAGCCTCTTGGCCTATCATTAGAAGAGAAAGAAACACCAGAGCTTACTTGTTGCCATGTAAAGTCAGAGCCAGAAGATAGCAATCTGCAAACCAGGAAGTGAGATCTCACCAAAACATTACCATGCTAGAACCTTGATCTCAGATTTCTCAGCCTCTTGAACAGTGAGAAATAAAGGTCATGTTATGTCATGTCTTGTCTCTTCTCTCTTTTGAGATGGGGTCTCACTATATAGCCCAGGCTGGTTGTAAGCTCATGCCCTCCTGTTAGCCTCCAATTATCCGGGACTATAGGCATGCACTGGAGGAAATACCTCTTTTTTAAGTCATTCATATTTTGGTATTTTTAAAGTATTTTTTCTTTTTTTAAGTATTTATCATGGTATTTTATTATAACAGCCTGAACTAAGACAACAGAGTAATTAGACAAGGGAAAGAAATAAAAGGCATTCAGATTAGAAAGGAAGAAGTAAAATTATCTTTTTATTTTTTTTCAGATGATATAATCTTGTGCAAGAATCTAAGAAATTTACTTAAAAACTACTGAAATTAATAAGGTCAGGGAGTTTGTTTTAGTCATCATTCTTACCACAACTTAGAGAAAGGAATATTTATTTGCTCACAGTTCTGAAGGTTTCAGTACATGTTAGTCAAGTCACATCTGCAGAAAGCAGACAGAGAGTAAGGGAGGGCAGGGAAGAGAAACATATATATTCCCCAAGGCCACATCCCCAGAGACCTACCTCCTCCAGCCACACCCTACCTTACCACCCAATAAATCCATTAATCCATCAATGGACTTATTCACTGACCATATTAGAACCCTCATTACTTCAATTATTTTACCTCTGAACATTTCTGCATTGCAAATACATGAGCTCTTTTTCTATTTCTATATTGTATTTATTTTCATATATATATATTTTTTAATGGTGCACTATAGTCTCATATCATAATGTAGTTCAGAGTGAAGTGGCATACATGCACACAGTGTTTGGTGAGATACCTGAGGTTTTCCAGGGGACATTCTACATCCAAATCACAATAGTGGTTGTAGGATGTAAGGTGAACATACAAAAATCTGTTATATTTTTATACACTAGTAATGAACAAACCAAAAGTGAAATTAAGAAAAGTCTGTTTATAGTAGCATCAAAAAGAATAAAATACTTAGGAAGAAACTTAGAGAAGTACAAAACCTTTGAAAACTATAAAACTTTGTTGTTGAAAGAAGAAATTAAGCCGGGTGTGGTGACACACGCTTGTAATCCCAGTACTTGGGAGGTTGAGACTGGAGGATCCGGGTTTTCGGCCAGCCTCAACTACTTAGTGAGGCTCTCTGCAACTTAGTGAGACCCTGTTTCAAAATTAAGACTAAAAAATAGGACTGGGAGTGAAGCTCAGAGGTAGAATGCCCCTGAGTTCAATCCCCAGTCCCCGGTACGACAAAAAAGAAAAAAAGAAGAAGAAATTAAAGATATAAGTAAGAGGAAAATATCCCATGCTCATGGATCAAATTAATATTGTTAAGATGGCAGTACCCTTCAACTTAACACACTCTCATTCAGAATCCTAGTTGCCTTCTTTGTGGAAATTGGTAAGCTGATTTTCTCAGTTGCATAAGGAATTTCAAGGAGTCCTGAATAGCCAGAACAATCTTGAAAAAGAAAAGTGATGGACTTATAAGACTTCAAATTTTATTACAAAGCAACAGTAATCAATACAGTATAGTATAAAAATAGACATATAAATTAATGAAATAGAATTGGGAATCCAGAAATAAACCCATGATTTTCAATCAAATAATTTTCAATAAGGATACCTAGACTCTTCATTGGAGAAAGGATCATGTCTTCAACAAATGGTGCTGGAACTATTGGATAGCCACATTCAAAAGAATGGCATTGGGTTATTAACATTAGTTTCCTAACACTGTTGCAACAAATAACCACACACTGGATAACTTTAAAAAAAACAAATTTATTCCCTCACAGTTCTAGAGGTTGAAAGTCTGAAATTACAGTGTCAGTAGTCCATGGTCCCTCTGATGACTCTAGAGGAGACTCTTTCCTTACCTTTTCCTTCTTCTGATGCCTCCTAGCATTCCTTGGCTTGTGGCAGCATAACTCCAGTTTGTCTCCATCTTCACATGGCCTTCTTTATGTCCTGAGGCAGTTCCCCCACTCCTTTCTTTTATAAAGAGACCTTCATTGGCTTTAGGACCCATCTAACTCATCCTGAGATTCTTAATTACATCTAGAAAGTACCCATTCCAGATAAGGTCACATTTACAGGTACTGGGAGTTAGGACTTGGCAATATCTTCTCTGAAGATGCTATTCAATGCAGTCCAGACCTTACTTCACAGTATATAAAATTATTAAGATTCACAGAAGACCTAAATGTTATAGCTAAAACTAGAAATCCTGGGAGAAAAAATAAGAGTAAAGCTGCATGACTTCAAACTTGACAGTAGTTTCTTAGATATAACGCCAAAACCATGAGAAACAAACAAACAAACAAACAAAAATAGAACTTTATTAAAAGTAAGACCTTGTGCTTCAGAAGACATTATCAAGAAAGTGAAGACAACTTAGAATAGGAAAAATAATTGCATGTATCTGATAAAGGATGTGTTACTAGAAATGTATAGAACTCTTACATTCATTATAAAATGGGCAAAAGATTTGTGTAGACATTTCTCTCAAGTAGATAAACCAGTGGCAAATCACATGAAAAAAAAAAATGCTTTACATCATTAATCATCAAGGAAATGCAAATCAAAGCCACAATAAAATATTACTTCATATACACTAGCATGGCTGAAACAAAAAGGCAATTAATAACAAGTGTAGACAAGGGACTGTGGAGAAATTAGAACCATCATATACTGCTTTTGGGAATGTACAACCACTTTGGAAAACATTTTGGCAGTTTCTCAAATAGTTAAGCATGGAATTACTGTCTGACCCAGAAATTCCACTTCTAAGTATTTACCTAAGATAAACAAAAACATAGGTCAACATAAAAAATTGTGCACAGATGTTCATAGCAGTATTATTTATAGTTACTAAAAGGTAGAAACAACCCAACTGTATGTCAACTGATGAATGCATAAATAATTTGTAGTTCATCCAATGACATATTATTCAGACATATAAAGGAATAACTTGCTGTATGCTACAACATATATGAACCTTGAAAATATGTCAAGTGTGATGAGAAGAAAGTTGTAAAAGACAACATATTACACCATTTATTTTATGTGAAAAAAATTTTTCCAGAATAGGCATATCTATATAGATAGAAATTACATTGTGGTTGCTTAGGTCTGAGTGGAATAAGGAGACAGAAGAGTGACAGATAGAGTGTACAAGATTTATTTTTGAGGTCTTGAAAATGTTCTAAAATTAACTATGAGCTGGGCGTAGTGGTACACGCTTGTAATCCCAGCATTTGGGAGGCTGAGACCAGAGGATCGCGGCCAGTCTCAGCTACCTAGTGAGGCACTCCACAACTTAGTGAGACCCTGTTTCAAAAATAAAGAATAAAAAATAGGGCTGGGAGTATAGCTCTAAGGTAGAATGCCCCTGAGTTCAATCCCCAGTACTGCAATAATAATAATAATAATAACTATGGTGAATTAACTATGGTAATTATTGCACATATCTGTGAATATAGTAAAACCATTGAGTTGTGTATGTTAAATGAGTAATTGTATAGAATGTGAATGTATCTCAGTAAAGCTATTGTGGGTTTGGGGTTTTTGTTTGTTTTTCTTTTTTATGGTGCTGGAGATTGAATTTAGGGGCATACTACCTCTGAACCATCCTCTCAGCCCTTTTTATTTGTAGATTTGAAACAGGGTTTGAAATCATGCAGCTTTACTCCTGTTTTCTCCCAAGTATTTTCTCACTAAATTGCTGAGGCTGTCCTCAAACCTGCCATCCTCCTGTCTCAGCCTCCCAAGTACTGATGTTCCATGTCCAGCAATAAAGCTGTTTCTTAAAAGGAGCCTATTGTATGATTATCCACTGAATGGTATTTATGACTTATGCACTGCTGAGGCTAGATGGGGTGAGGGATCAGAGAAGGAAAAGAAAAATATACAATAGGTGAGATTTCACTGTTCCGGTGATTAAGTAAAATGGCTGCCAGGAAATTTTTCTTCTCATACTTACTCAAAGAGCTAGGAAAATAGAGGTGACTCTTGATTATAAAGATAAGCAACTCATATGTGTACATTATAAAACACTACATCCTATTTTTCTGGCTTTTTAATCTTTAGAGAAAGTCTGCCTAACAAAAATGAGATTTTTATCTAGGTTTATAAATAAGCATAAAGGCCTAAAAGTAATCTCTTTTTCTTTGCTTTTTCTCTGCCCCCCCCCCTTCCCCTTTTATATTTTAAAGGGAGTTTATACTGGAAGAGTACTTACCCTTCAAGAATTATTGATCCAAGTTGGGAAGTTAAATGCTGAAGCTGTTAGAGGTCAGTGGGCCAATCTTTCATGGGAATTGCTTTATGCCACAAACGATGATGAGGAACGATACAGTATACAAGCTCATCCACTGCTTTTAAGAAACCTTACAGTACAAGCTGCTGATCCTCCTCTGGGATATCCTATTTATTCTTCAAAACCTCTCCCTATACATTTGTATTAGAGCCCATTTTGACTTGTAAATGTGATGTCATCAAAGGAAGCATTACCAAAAAAGTAGCAATGTAATTCTTGTAAGTTCTCTGGACTTTTTCCTACCCAATGATGCCTGAGAAAAGCTAGGCTCCATAAAATTTATTCTCTTAGTCGTCTAATGGTTTAAAAAAGGATAGTAACAACATTTTGTCTAACTTAAAAGTTAGAATTAGTTGGCCAATATTTGTGCCTTATGGACTGTGTTGGGCTTTGGTAGATACAATGAAACATTTGTATAAGATTAGATAATAAAATTTTTAATGCTTTCTTAAATGTTTGATAGGTGACTTGCCTTACAAAAGTCAACAGCTATGTAATTTTTATATACTTAAAAGATATACATATCAGTGTCTTTAAGTAATGATAATGGATCATTTTAAAGTTAACATAATGTATTCATATATTTATTTGAAATAGTTTTTAATAGTATTTTCAAATGTACTGTTTTATTTTAACATTTAACATCTGAATGTCTGGATGTTTTTATTTTTCATATGCTTCAATTCAGAGACCTTAAAAACTTTTAATAAACTCTGTCCAATAAATCGTATCCTTCTTTTCCAAATATCTTTTGATATATGTGAAGTAAATAATGTTCATCCCATTCATTATGTGAGTACTCATAGGAAGAGCAATGATACAATAATCTGAGTTTGACTACTAGAGGGCCTTTCATAGATCTGATTTCTTGTACATTTTTTTTTCAACTGAATATACTGCTGAAGAATGACACCCACAATACTATCAGTTACTAGTGTCTTAGGGTATTTTAACTAAAGTTAGGAGATGAAGGAAATTTTTCATAATGTGATCAGAATTTTATTTTTATTCTCTTGCTACTTAGGACCATTTTACAAGTGAACAGTGAAATCTGTATTGGTTGAGCAAGAATTTCCTCTAGATTGGTAATATAGTTTTGTATTCTTTTTAGAAATGATTGAAATTATTTTTAATGTACCTGTTAGGGTTTTTTAATTATTTTATTAGCCTATCTATTTAGCATATTTATTCCAGCAATGTTAAAAGATAACTTTTTTGGACTAATTTTGACTTACTGAATTAATGAAATTTATGAGTTAACTTTTATTTTTTTGAGGCAATATAGTATAGTTATAAGATAGGGTTTTTATATTACATCTGAGTTCAGGCCTATGGTGTACATAATTGAGATTTACTAGCTAGACAATATTATATTTTTGTCACGTGGGAAAATTTTATGTCATTAAAAATTCTTTATAATGATCATGTGTGTATGTGTGTGCATGTGCCCATGTACTCACTGCTGGGGATTGAACCAGGGGCATTCTACCTCTGAGCTACACCCCCTAGCCTTTTTTTTTTTTTTTTTAACAATGTCTCACTAAGTTGTGGAAAACCTTAGTAAGTTCCTAAAGCTGGCCATGAACCTGTGGTCCTCTTGTCTCAGCCTCCCAAGTACTGGGATTACAGACATGTGTGCCATCATGCCCAGCTGTAATGATCAACTTTAATGATTGATCATTACAAAGAATTGACATTCTGTTGGTTGATAAATTTGGTCCCCCCCCCCCATAGGAGCTTTCGACTATTCAGATATTTTCATTATTATATTAATGCCAAGCCACGCCTTCCCTTGACCTTGTGTTCTCCTCATATGGTCCCATATTTCTCCATTTCATTCATGGCCACATTTCCTGATTCATTTGTTAAGCCATTCTAGTCTGGTTTCTCTACTACTTCCTCAAAGTTAAAGTTTTTATCAAGGTCACTGTTGATCTCCATATTGTCAAACCAGCTGGCCACTTTAGTTCTCATCTTGCCCCCTAAGTAGCATTTGGTGCATTTGAGCACTCCTTTCTGAATCACCTTTTGTCCTCTGGGGGTGGGGAGGGGGCTTGTCTGAGACCACATTAACTTTATTTTCTTTCTATCTTCCTGGCTACTCCTCAGTTACCTTTGCTGCTTTTCCTCTTCTACTTGAATTCTGAATTTTGAAATTTCTCAACAATTGGTTCTAGGTCTCTTTTCCCATTCCACATTCATCATAGACAGACTCATCTTCTCCCAAGATTTAAAATGTCATCCATTAATTGATGATGTACAAATGTATATACCTAACTCAACCCCTTTTTTTTACACTGGACCTATATATCTAACTTATTCCATATCTCCATCTGATATATTAAAAACTGACCTTACTGAATTTTCTCTGAAACCCATCTACTTCTATTTTTAAATTTTAGTAGTACATAGTTAATTCATACCAATCAACTCATGAAGAACTAGAAAAAAAAATATATATATATATACTAAAATCTATATAAAGGCATCAGAAAACCAAGAGACAGGAAGAAAACTAAATCTTAAAATCTTCCAATGAAATGTAAAAAACTTCGTAACTCATTTTATAAATCCAAAAACCTTGATTCTAAGACCTGAAAAGGATATTAGGATAAAGGGAAATTAAGAACTATTTATTCCCAAATATCATTGCAAAAATTAAAATTTAAATATAAAATTAAAATTTTATATAAAAATCAAATTTTATATAAAAGTCTATATATAAAATAAATACCTAGGAGTTCCTTCCTAGAAAGTAAAGTTTGTGTGATAGTTAAGAATTAGTCAATGCTTACAACGCACAAATTTAAAAAAAAAAGAATCAGTCAATATAATTAAATACACTAATAGAATTCAAGAGAAACATTGCAACATTTAAGTAGATCCAGAAAAGGTATTTTATATAATTAATATATAGTTATAATTAGTGAGTTGGCTTTTTAATATTCATCTTAATCTTAACCTGAAGGTGCTCAAAGTATTCTGGATCAAAGACAAATTCCTCTTATCTCATAGTAAAGAAGAACTCCATACCCCCCAGGGCAACACAATAAGGACCTATCGGAATTTTTTCAGTGCAGCTGGCTAAACACTCCATAGACGAGGAACAAGGAAAATTATTTTCCCCTCATTGTAGATAGGAGAGAGGTAGCTGTCCTTCCCTCCTGAAAAGTGAAGCTCTAAATGGACTCATCAAAACATCTAAAAATGCTGAAAGTTTAAAAAAAGGCAAAGAAATAAATATCACCAAAGAAAAAAGATTGATTGTAGCTTAAATATAAAACTAAATTACTAGTTAACTAATCAAACTATACAGATCTAATAAAAAGCAAAACCAGCCTAAAAGACCCAACATTTAAAAAATGATAAAAAATAAGGCATAAATCTGCATAATATGGACTTTTATTCCATTCTCTCTTTTCTATCTTCAATGCTCTTATCTGCCTCTAGGGATTTATAAAAGAAACTATTTCTATCTTCAATTTGACCTCAAAAATCCAGAGCACAGCACCTGCTATTCTGCAAGGGTTCTTTTGTTGGTAA
>PVLC010015332.1:14724-37685 GCA_004027655.1 Graphiurus murinus | reverse complement strand
TTATCCAGCTCTGACTTTTGGGATAACTCTTTTTGCACCTCCTGTAGAGTTGCTTTAAATTTTCCTAATTCTTTTCTAGTCCTTTGATCAGTGCCTTTTAGGCAATCATTTACTAATCTCCATATGGAGAATCCCTAAATTGGAAAATTAGCAGAGCCCTCTTTCCTTAGAGCTGCCTCTAAATCTTCCTTCACTTGGTTCCAATCTCTCGGGGTAAGAGATCCTCCTTATGTAAACCAAGGGCTATATTCTTCCACCGGGTTTACAAGGTTTCTTATAGTACCAGCTCTAAGCTCACTGTCCTGGTGCTTTAAAAGAACAGTCAAATCCTGGGTAAACTTCCCTTTCGAAGTCCCTTTAACACTTAATCCTGGGTTACCTTCCTTTTCCCAGTCCCCTTAACACTTAATCCTGGGTTACCTTACCCATAATGATCACTGGTATCGCGCTTACCAGTTCCCCAATTCATTCCAATTCGAGTGGCTTCTCAGTCTCTGACGGTCCTGCAATCTTGGTGGGACCTCCATTTGGAGCAGGCCAGCTGCTGCCTCAGTTTCCCCATTCTGCAGTCCGCACTGGAAGCTTAAATAGAAAAGACAGACAGACACACACACCTTGCAAGGGGAACAAATGTTCAACTTTATTGAGCAACCTTTGTGACATAAATACTGAGGGCTGACCTTGAATACCCTCCCAAAACCTAGATGGAGCAGCATCAATCAGGTTTTGGAGAGACATTTGTTATTTACATCTTATCTAAATGGGGGAAAACAGGCTTGGGTCTAAAACCTTGAAGCACTTGATTTTAGGGAAGTTACAAGTTTACTATCCTCAGGGCAGAACAACAGACACTTATGGGAACTGGCTGAATTTTAATTGCCCAAAGTAGCCATTTTAGCTCCTCATGTCTTTATGCTTTTTATATAAATCTATTTGCTCCCCACAAAAAGTTGAAGAAAGAAATCGATGAAGACCTTAGAAGATGGAAGGATCTACCATGCTCTTGGATAGGCAGAATAAATATCATCAAAATGGCCATCCTCCCAAAATTGATCTACAGATTCAATGCAATAACCATGAAATTACCAAGGTCACTCCTCACAGACACAGAAAAATCAGTCCTTAAGTTCATTTGGAACAACAAAAAGCCCAGGATAGCCAAAGTAGTTCTTAGCAACAAGAACTATGCAGGAGGTATCACAATACCTGACTTCAAACTCTCCTACAAAGCCACAGTAATAAAAACAGCATAGTATTGGTACAAAAACAGATACATAGACCAATGGAGCAGAATAGAAGATTCAGAAACAGACACACAGACTTACAGTCAACTGATTTTTGACAAAGGAGCCAAAAACATACACTGGATAAAAGATAGCCTCTTTAAGAAATGGTGTTGGTGAAACTGGTTAACCATATGCAGGAAAATGGAAATAAACCCCACTTTCTCACCCTGCACAAGAGTCAACTCAAGGTGGATCAAAGACCTGGAAATTAGGTCGGAGACCTTGCAGCTACATGAAGAGGGCATAGGACCAACACTTCAACACATAGGCACAGGTAAAAACTATCTCAACAAGACCTCCAAAGCACAAGCAACTCAAAGGAAGATCAATACATGGGATTGCATTAAACTGAAGAGCTTCTGTGAAGCAAAGGAAACTGTCAAGAACCTCAACAGAGAGCCTACAGAGTGGGAGAAAATTTTTGCCAGTTACTCTGCAGATAGAGATCTAATATCTAGGATATACAAAGAACTCAAGAAAATCACAACCTAGAAAACAAATAACCCAATTAAAAAAATGGGCAAAGGATCTAAATAGACACTTCACAGAAGAAGAAATACAGATGGCCAATAAATGTATGAGGAAATGTTCCACATCATTAGCAATAAGAGAGATGCAAATCAAAACCACCTTAAGATTTCACCTAACCCCAATCAGAATGGCAATCATCAAAAAAACGAGCAACAATTGCTGGCGAGGATGTGGAGAAGTGGGAACTCTAATACATTGTTGGTGGGACTGCAAACTAGTGCAACCACTTTGGAAAACAGTATGGAGGATCCTCAAATGAATGGGAATGAGCCTACCATATGATCCAGCAATACCATTTCTGTGTATCTACCCAATAGAAAGGAAACCAAACTATCAGACCAACGCATGTGTATCTATGTTTATAGCTGCACAATTCACAATAGCCAAACTATGGAAGCAGCCAAGATGTCCATCAACAGATGAATGGATTACAAAACTGTGGGATATGTACACAATGGAATTTTACTCAGCCATAAAGAAGAACAAAATCATGTTATTTGCAGGGAAATGGATGCAACTAGAAAACATTATATCAAGTGAGATTAGCCAGTCACAAAGAGTAAAGAAGCATATGTTCTCCCTAATATGCAGATGCTAGGGAGAAGATGGGGCATAAGAGGGTCTTCAGATGGAAAAGGAGAGACCCTTGATAAACAAAGAAGTTGATTTAACTGAAAGGGATTGACGAGGGGGGGCAGGGACACCCTAATATACATCAAGGTTACTCACTAAATTGAACTTGAGAGGAAGGGAGGGCGAGGGAGTGGGGTGGGAATTGGGGGAAGGGGTCAAATGAGAAATGTGGGCACATATGTTGTTTTCAATTTGTACCTAACAAAGATGTCTGCTCACAATGTAGGAATAATAAAAAAAATGGTTTAGATCTCAATTTTGGGGGAAGGGGACATAAAAACTAATAAATACTTTAATGTGACATGAGTTATAATAAAGATTTATGACAGATGCACAAGGAAGAAAATACCCAAATGTCACTGAATGAGTAGAAAAGGAAGTAAGTAGGAAGAGAATATTATTTTATCAACACTGAACACAATATGCCATGTTAACAAGTTTCTAAGGATTTTGTTTTCCTCTTTTGGATAGCAGGGAAGCACAAACAGCTGTGTAATTTTATCCTGATTTTCTAAATATAATCAACATTCACAGACTACTGTGATGTTATAATTGTTTAACTTTGGCAACATTAGAATCTTGTGGTCTGTGATATTACAGACTGAGTAAAATGGGCTATATGACCCTATGATCACCCTTCCTATAAGACCTGGATGCCTCACATAAACCAAGGGCTCAGCAAATGCCATTCTTTTACTATTTAGAATTGTTGCTGCATTAGACATTTGAGTCATTACAGATTTATGCTGTCTTTGTGTTCTACAATGTTGTCTCAATTTTTCATGTTTCATGTATAAACAATTTCCAAAGAAAGTAATAAGACATTTTTCCCAATACAAACCTTTTGGTTCAATTCCAGAAATATATTTATAGACCCTTTTTATAATTTTTATTGGTACATTGTAATCATACATCATGATAAAGTTCAGAGTGATAGAGGCATATGTGTGCACAGTACTGTGGTGAACCCTCACCCAGTTCCCACCTTACTCCTTCCCTCTCTGCTTGCATTAGTCAATCACAAAAAAGTGAAAGGTTAGATATGTTCCTTCATATGTAGAAGCTAGAGAGACATATGAGGGGCTCCAGACAAAGGAGAAAAAACCCTAGTGGAGGGAAGGATGGGGCCTATGAAAAGGAGGCAAGTGAATGGAGGGAGATATGATGAAGGAAACACTTCAAAGGACATGATGTACATACACAAATTTATCAATTTTAATCACAATGTTGTATAATAAGATGTTTTGCAAGGATTTTGTTACTTTCCTGTAAAATTTACACAAGAGTCAGGATATGAAATTGACTTTAGTGTAGTATGTATTTGTTACCTGTGAATATATAGTCTTAAATAGCAAGAGTTATGAGTTAATGAACAGCAATAGCCCACATATTATTGACTGTAGTATTTTAGTAACATAATTGCTTTTTCAATAACAATGATAAGGTATTTGACATCAGTATGATTCTATAATTATTTTTGTTGTTTTGAAATCCTAGTTTTGGCAGTACATGGTGATACATACCTTAATCCCAGTAACTCAGGATACTGAGGGAGGAGGGTTGAAGGTTTGAGACCAGCCTCAGCAATTTAGCCAGACCCTGTCCAAATATAAAACAAAAAGATCTGGAGATGTAGCTCAGTGGTAGAGAGTTCCTGTTTCTGTCCCTAGTATCATGATCAATTAATTAATTAGAATAATAATTTATTTGTAATACAAAATGAAGTAATTGTGTCAAACAAAAATAATTAATTTAAATTTTTCTTGGTAAATATTTTTGATTTAGATGAAAAAGTAAGGAGAGTTTGGTAAATTCCTTAATCTGTGAATATATTATCATATATGAAGATTAGTGTATTTCCCTCTGGATCCCACCCTCTACCCTTCCAACACATGTTAATGAGATTGGTAGTGATATCTTCATATGTGGACATAGCATTATCTGAACTATTCTCTTTCTCAATACTCCTTTCCTTCCTCCCCACCTCTCTCCCTCAATACCTTTCCAATATTCTGAGTGGTATTCCACTATTCTGATAGTCTCTCTCATTTCCTCATTTTAAAAAATGAAATCTTTGGAGTTTAGCCAGATGATGACTTAGAGGAACAGCACATCTCAGGATCTGTAAGACTCAAAACACAACTGCTGTGAAGGCAGCTTCTTGAAAGGATTAAAAAAAAGCAGCAAAATATTGAACAAGGCAATGATAAAATGAACTGTAGTGGAACAAAACCCAGAAGACAGAATAGGGGTTAGCAAAGTGCCCTGTGCACTACACCTGGAGAATGGCGCCAAAGGTGGTCTGCACAATCTTGGCCTGTCTGTGCTGTCCACACTGTGCCGGGACTGCTAGCACTGCAGTATCTAAAGACACCCTACAAAGAAGCCAGCAACTTGATGTGTAGTAAGCAGTTCCAGATCTCCACATGTAAACTATCGGGATCTTGCTCCATTTTTGACAGAGATCTGACTGCCTAGACTCCCGGCCTTAATCTGCCATAGCAGCAGCAGCAGCTCAGCCCTCCTCTCCCTCCAGAGAATGAGAACAGTGCTCAATTGTAAATAAATAGTGCAGCCACAGGGACTCATGTGGCAAAAGAAAGACTCAGGGGGTCTGAGACTTTGCAGTCTACCACTATAGTGGTTGGGTAGGAGCAGAGGCATGGGAGAGGACCATAGCATGCAGGGTCTCTGGATATTGCCCTGCAATTACACTGCACATGCACCACCTGTGCAGGTAGAGAGAGAGAAGCAGACCCAGGGACTATGCAAACTGCAGTGCCCTGGGATTACACTGGGTCCAGCCACAGTGACACCCACCACCTGCATAGACAAAGAGTGGAACAGGGAAAAGCCCTGTGGAGAGCTCAGAAACTCAACCGTGGGAGAGGCAACAGCAGCATTCAGTGCCTGCACTGACAGAGAGAGACATCAGGCTAGCGTCCTAATCACTGAATGAGATCCAAAAGTGGGGCCATAAACTGACATCACTACTATAGGGTACTGAGAAAATGAGAATGCTTGGAACATGCATATAGTGAGTAGACATTAAATGGCTGAATATATCCATACAGACCAAGAGGACTGCAGAGGCCAAGTCTGCTATGTCCTTGGATATTTGCAGGGTTGCTTTTTGTTTGTTTCTTTGGTTAGTTAGCTGGTTGTTATTTTTGTTTGTTTGTTTGGTCTCTTCCCTATCCCTTTTTACAAGATCCCTTCCTCTTTCCTATCAACTTTCTTTCCTTCAACTTGTTTTTTCTTTGTCTTGTATTAAATTCATTTCATATCACTATACCTAAATACTCTACATTGACTATTAGAATAGTCCTACATATTCACTATCTCTAATCTCTACCACATATTACCTTACTACATTCAAACTACCATTCTACTTGAACATATCATCTACTTTACCCTATTCCTGCACCCATCACTGTGGCTTCTACCCCCTCACCCAACCTTCACTATTGAATATCACAAAATTTGCCCTTGTATATACCAGCTGACACCTCTAAATCCCTACTGCTAAGATTGTACAAGAGAGGTGAACTACCAGAAAGGACTGCCAGACACTAAGGATAAACTAAACACAGCTGATAGAAGAAATTGCCCAACACTTCATACATCGAGGTTTAAAAATTCATAGGGCACAAACTGTTATGATCACATCTTCAGAGCCAATTCCCTATAGTGGAGGTGACAAACAGGACCCCGGACCTTAACACTTGAAATCCATCAATGTCACCATTGCAGTGGGCAGAAAGAGCCCCAATGTAACCACAACTCAGTACTGACAATCTACAGGTAGAACAACAGTGGAGTGATAATAGGAAGTTTTTAAGGTTCATATCAAAGGGTGATAAAAACACAACAGAGAATAGAGAATAAACATATGGTAGAGGATATTCAATTGTAAGGCATGCTTAGTGGTAAATATCTACCTCCACGATAAAATACTATTCAGAGAGAGAAAATAGATATAAAAAACCTACAGACTGAGAGAAAGCCAGCAAAATAACAAAGATATAAACTTAGGAAAACAGAAATGATGGGAAGGAAGAATATCAAGGGAACAATAAGCTCCCACAACCCCACAATAACAGAACCCGCCAACACAGAATTGCAGAGATTGTCAGAAGGACAATTCAGATCTTTAATAGTAGAAATGATACAGAACTTCTGAAAAGAATTAAGAGAGAGCCTGAAAGAAATGGAGGAACAAATAAAGCATCTGACACCCTGCACAGGAATAAAAAATAAGCCTTGAAGGAAGTGAAGGATGCAATAATTGAATTGATGGTATCAATACAAAATATAAACAGTAGAGTAGACCACATGGAAAATAGAATCTCACTCTTAGAAGATGATCACTACAGAAAAGCATAGTATATAATTTAGAAAAAACAATTTGACAGCCTTAATTGGACATTGAAGAGATGTGGGCCAATTTTAAGAGGTAAACTAAGAATTATAGGCATAGAAGAGGGAATAGAATCTGAAACCAAAGGAATCAACCATTTTTTTCAAAGAAGTAATATCAGAAAATTTCCAAATATATAAAAAAGGTCAACATATAGGTACAGGAAACCTATAGAAACCCCCTTAGGAAAGGATCAGAGGAAAGGTTCACCACAGCACATAATAATCAAATTTACTAATGTAGAGGCCAAGGAGAGAATCTTAAAGGAAATGAAAGTAAAAGACGAACTGACATTCAGAGGAAAGTCAGTAAGAATCATGCCAGACTTCTCAAACCAAGTCATGAAAGCCAGGAGGGCCAGGAGCAACATATTCCAAGCTCTGAAGGAAAACGACTTGCAGACAAGATTTTCCTACCCAGCAAAAATATCTCCCAAATTTGACGGGGCAATGAAAACCTTCCATAACATACAGAAGCTGAAAGAAGTTATGTCTTTTTAATCAGCATTAAAGAAAATAATCACAAAGGAGAACTAACAAAAAACATCAGAAGCAGATAAATAATGATTTCCAACAAACAACTAAGCAAAGAACAAACTACCTCAAACAGAAGTTAAAACTCAAAATTAAAAATCATCTCTCTATAATCATGCTGACTATAAGTGGCCTCAACCCTCAACTCCCCAATAAAAATGACTTAAGGTAGCAAAAATAGATTAAACACCAGAATCCATCTATATGCTGCCTGCAAGAAATACACCTTACAAGTAAAGGGGATGGGCTGGAGCAAGATAAGCCATGCCAACAAATCACAAAGACAAGCAGGAGTAGCAACTATAATATCAGACAAATTAGAGGTCAAGACTAAGCTTTTCAGAAGAGACAAAGCAAATCATTTTTTACTGGAACTGAAACAGTTCAGCCAGAGGAAATAATAATGGCTAACATTTATGCCCTAACATAGGTGAAGCCAATTTCATTAAAAAAAAGTGATTCATGACATCACACATAGAGCCCAATACAAAATACTTGGAGACTTCAATACTCCTCTTACACTACTGGACCAATATTCTAGACAAAAGGTGAGTAAATATGCCTCAGACCTAAAAAGCACCATAAACCAAATTGACCTATTAGATATATACAAGATATTTCATCAAACTACAGCTGAATTCACATTTTTCACAGCTGCTCACAAAGTTTTCTCCACAATAGACTATATCCTGGGCCACAAAATGAGCATTAGCATATTTTTAACATATGACATAATCCCCTGCATTTTTTCAGACCATAATGGAATGAAATTAGAAATCAAATATAAGAAGACCCAGAGTAACCACATAAACACATGGAGACTGAACACCACATTGCTGAATGAAGAAAGGGTCATAGAAGAAGTAAGGGGAGAAATTTAAAAATTTCTAGAAACAAATGAAAATAGAGACACAACAAATCAAAACCTCTGGGACACCTTGAATGCAGTACCAAGAAGACAATTTATAGCCCGGAGTGCTGAGATAAGAAGAACAAAAAATCACCAAAATAAATAACTTAATTACACACTTCAAAGACTTTGAAAAACAGGAGCAGTCTAATCCGCAAGCCAGCAGAAGACTGGAAATTATTAAAATCAGAGCAGAAATCAATGAATCTGGAAATCCAGAGAATTATCAGAAACTACTTTGAAAATCTATACTCTAACAAGTGGAAAAATCTATAAAAAATTGACAAATTTTTAGATACATGAAACCTTCCCAAATTGAGTCAAGAATACATAGAAACTTTAAACTGACCAATAACAAATATATTGAAGCATCCATAAAAAGTCTACCATCAAAGAAAAGCTCAGGACCAGATTATTTCCCAAATGAATTTTATAAAAACCTTTGTAGAAGAGCTTATCCCAATACATCTTAATCTATTCCATTAAATAGAAAGTAACTGGTCTCTCCCAAATACATTCTATGAAGCCAACATCACATTAATACCAAAGCCAACTCAATAAAATAAAACTATAGGCTTATATTGTTGATGAATATAGATGTAAAACTGCTAAACAAAATATGAGCCATGTACATGCAAAACAATATCAAGAAAATTATAGACCATGACCAAGTCAGATTCATCCCAGAGATGCAAGGCTGGTTCAACATATGAAAATAATCCCATGTAATTAATCACATGAACAGAACCAAAGATAAAAATCACATGAACATTTCAATAGATGCTGAAAAATTATTACATAAAATACAACACACATTCATGTTCATAACACTGCAGAAAATCAGAATAGAAGGGACCAATCTCAACATCATAAAGACAATATGCAACAGACACACAGCAAACATCATATTAAATAGGGAAAACTGCAATAGCTCCCACTAAAAACAGGAAAAAGACAAGGATTTACGTTATCACCACTTCTGCTCAATATAGTACTTGAGACTATAGCCAAAGCAATAAGGGAAGGGAAGAAAATCAAGAGTTCTAATAGCTTGTAATCCCAGCATTCGGGAGGCTGAGACCGGAGGATCCGGGTTCGTGGCCAGCTTCAGCGACCTCGTGAGGCCCTCTGCAACTTAGTGAGACCCGGTTTCAAAATAAAGAATAAAAAATAGGGGTGTGGGTATAGTTCGGAGGTAGAATGCCCCTGAGTTCAATCCCCAGTACCGCAAAAAAAAAAAAAAAGAGTTCTAATAGGAAGGGAAGAACTAAAACTGTCTCTTTATAATTGCATGTAATTAATCACATGAACAGAACCAAATGCAGATGGCATGATACTATACTTAGTAAACCCAATAATATCAACCAAAAGTCTTATAGTTTGGATCAAAAAATTCATCAAAGTGTCTGAATACAAAATCAATATTAAAAAATCATAAGCTTTCCTGTATGCCCACCAAATCCACTGAGAAAGAAATTCAGAAAACACTTCCACTCACGATACTACCCCCCTAAAAATAAAATGCTTAGGAATAAACATAACCAAGAAGGTAAAAGACCTCTACAAAGAAAAATATAAAACATTGAAAAAATAAATGGAAGCCGGGCGTGGTGGCGCACGCTTGTAATCCCAGCATTCGGGAGGCTGAGATCGGAGGATCCGGGTTCGCGGCCAGCCTCAGCTACCTAGTGAGGCACTCCGCAACTTAGTGAGACTCGGTTTCAAAATAAAGAATAAAAAAATAGGGTTGGGGGTATAGCTCGGAGGTAGAATGCCTCTGAGTTCCATCCCCAGTACCGGAAAAAAATAAAAATAAAAAAAAATAAATAAAAAAATAAATGCAAGAGGACCTTAAAAGATGGAAAGATCTTGCTCTTGGACAGGCTGTATAAATATCATCAAATTGGCCATTCTTCCAAAAGTGATCTACAAATTCAATATGATACCCATTAAATTACCGAGGTCATTCCTCAGAGATATAGAAAAATCAGTCCTTAAATTCATTTGGAACAACAAAAAACACATAATAAACAAAGTAGTTCTTAGCAATAAAAACCATGCATGAGGCATCACAATACCTGACTTCAAGCTGTACTACAAAGCCACAGTAATAAAAACAGACATATAGACCAATGGAGCAGAATAGAAGACTCAAAAAAAAAATTCCCACACTTACAGCCAATTAATTTTTTGGCAAAGGGGTCAAAAACATACACTGGAAAAGATAGCCTCTTCAACAAATTGTGTCAGCAAAACTGATTAACTATAAACAGAAAAATGGAAATAAACCTCACTTTCTCACCATGCACAAGAGTCAATTCGAGATGGATCAAAGACTTGGAAGTCAGGCAAGAGACTTGCAGATACTTGAAGAAGGCATAGGTCCAACATTCCAACACATAGGCACAGGTAAAAACTTTCTCAATGAGATCCCAAAGGCACAAAAATTTAAAAGGATGGTCAATGGGCGGGACTGCATTAAACTGAAGAGCTTCTTGTGCAGCTAATGAATCTATCAAGAACCTCATAGAGGACTGATATCTAGAATATAAAGAGAACTCAAAAAACTCACCACTAGGAAAACAAATAACCCAATCAAAAATGGGCAAGTAAATTAGACACTTCACCAAAGAAGTGCAAATCGAATCAGAGAGATGCAAACAAAACTACTCTGAGATTTCACCTAACCCCAATTCAAATGGCAATAATTAAAAACACAAGCAATAACAAATGCTGGTGAGGGTGTGGAGAAGTGAGAACTGTATTACATTGTTAGTGGGATTGAAAATTAGTGCAACCACTTTGGAAAACAGTATGGAGGATTTTCAGATGAATGGAAATGAAGCTAGTCAGTCATAAAAAGTAAAAAATTGGATACTTTCCCTAATATGTGGAAGCTAGGGAAAAAGTGGGTCATAGGAGTGACTCTAGATGAAGAAGTAGAGACCTTACATGAGCAAAAAACACAGCCCAGCATGGTGGCACATGTTTATAATCCCAGCATTTGGGAGGCTGAGACCTGAGGATCTGGGTTCATGGCCAGCCTCAGCTACCTACCCTCCACAACTTAGTGAGACCCTGTTTCAAAATAAAGAATAAAAAATAGGGCTGGGGGTATAGCTCAGAGGTAGAATGGCCAGTTCAATCCCCAGTACCACAATAAAAAAGAGCAAAAACCACAACCTATTTGAAAGTGATGTGAGGGAACCTATTTGAAAGTGATGTGAGGGAGGAGAGGGAAACACCCTAATGCACATGATGTACATTCACAAGCATATCAAAGTCAATCACTAAGCCAAACATGGGAAGGAGGGAGGGGGGAGAGAATGGGGTGGGAACTGGAAAAGGGCTGAATGAGTTCATGTGCATGCATGCTTCTACCAGCTTGCACTTTAGTAACATTTATGACTACAATACACCAATTAAAAATTATATCATAGACATTGAGAATAGATTCAGGGCTGCCAAGGGCTACAATAGTACAAGGAAATAGGTGTATCTATGAAAGAATAATATTCTTATAGTGACAGTACTGTTGTTTATATATCTTTTTTATTTTTTATTTCAGATCTGGTTTGTAAGAGACCTGGGATCCATTGTTTCTTAACTGTATTATTATTATTATTATTATTATTATTATTATTATTATTATTATTATTTTAAATAATTGGTGTACTGTAATCATACATCTTTGTTAGGTACAAGCTGAAAAAGGCATACATGCACACATTTCTCATTTAACCCTTCCCCAATACCCACCCCACTCCCTTGCCCTCCCTCCTTCTCAAGTTCAGTTTAGTGGTTGACTTTGCTATGTTCATGAAAGTACATCATGTGCATTAGGGTGTCCCCCCTCCTTCCATCACCTTCTATTAAGCCAAATTCTTTGCTCACCTAAGGTTTCTCCTTCTTCCTCTGGAGTCCTTCTTATGTCCCTTTTTCTCCCTATCTTCCACATATTAGGGAGAGCATATGATTTTTTTTTTTACTTTTTGTGACTGACTAATCTCACTTAACATAATGTTTTCCAGTTCCATCCATTTCCCTGCAAATAACAAGATTTTGTTCTTCTTTATGGCTGAGTAAAATTCCTTTGTGTACATATCACATAGTTTTGTAATCCATTCATCTGTTGATGGACATCTTGGATGGTTCTATAGTTTGGCAATTGTAAATTGTGCAGCTATAAACATAGATACACATGCGTTGGTCTGATAGTTTGGGTTCCATTCTTTTGGGTAGATACCCAGAAGCGGTATTGCTAGATCATATGGTAGGTTCATTCTCATTCATCTGAGGATCCTCCATATTGTTTTCCAAAGTGGTTGAACCAATCTGCAATCCCACCAGCGATGTATTAGGGTTCCCACTTCTCCACACCCTTGCCATCATTTGTTGTGAAGGAATCAATGTCAATATACCAGCTGTCATATATTACTATATATTAGTTTTGCAAGATGTTGATACTGGAGTAAACTGGGTAAAGAATATACATATTTCTGTATTGTTTTTAGAAATTGCTTCATGTGAATCTACAATGGATTATCTAAATGAGCTTAATTAAAATAGCAATAATGAACCTACCACTTATAAACATCAATAACATTTTAATTGCTATAATTGGGTATTTGAAAAATAAATTAGCAAGGAGAGTGGCATAGCTTTATATTATTAAATGTTTCTTTAATGTCTAGCTTCATATAAGGCAGAACTCTCATACCTACTTCTGCATTAAGTCTATTGCAATATAACTTGTCCTCTAGCCTTTGAAACACTCTACTTTTTACTTGTCAAAGGAGAATGCATAAAGCAAGAAAGAATTTATTGATATGAAGAAGTTTTGACTTCACAGACACCGTAAAAAGATCTCCAGACTCACCTGTAGTTCATATACCATACTTGGAAAACTGATACCCTGTACTATACTGCCTCTTGATATGAGTGTTTGATACTGGTATAATATTAATTGTGCTAATATTTCAGTTTCAGCTCCAAGGAGGCTATTAGTAAATTATTCTCCAAGTCACTGCTGAAGTGTGTGAACACAGAACTTCTTTCACAGCCTGAGAGATCTAAGAGCTCTCAAGTGAGCATAGTAAGCAAAACAAACTCTTACAACTGCCACAATTTTTTTGCTTTCTCCCTATTAAGATTTCTGGCTGTCTTATTTCAAAGGGAACACTGTATGAAGAGAGGACGTGTGGAGAAAAATAGTGAGGCAAATGTAGAAAGTAAAGAACTTCAGCTTGAAATGTTCTTGTAAAATGCCAAGATACTATGTACTGGGATATAGTGTCATTGGGAAGCAGAAAAGGAAACTGGAACACAACAGTTATCAGAGATGTTAGTAGGAATTCCTTAACCCATCTGAGCCTCTTCTATTAACCATTGTCTTTGCCTAAATTGTCACAGGACAAAGTGGAAGAGAAAATTCTGACATTTATAATTGCAGTGCAAATCTGAACTAGTCAACACTTTTATCTTAGTAGTGGAGTCCAACTCAAACTGCTAATATATGCTCAGCACTAAATTATGATTTTTTTCTTCACTTTGTCTAATACCAAAGGTAAAGGATTGAAAAAGACAAGAGGAAAAAACATGTGAAAATTAAATTTTGCAGATGGAATTTGACAAAGAGTGATAATAATTATTTTTGTGTTTGTCCCTAACAGGTAAAATATCTACTTTATTCTTCTGAACTGATATTTCTGTGCTATTCAATTTTGTTTTAAGCTAACTTAATAATAGCTTCTGATTGTCAAGGGCATGCATTCTTCATGACATATTTACTACATTCTCCCTGCTCTTTATTAAATTTGTGAAGAGCTGCTATCATTATATCTAGTTTATATTTGAGAAAATTGAGACTCAGATCCACTAAGTACCTTGATCAAATTCATGCACTGACAATGTGGAGAGTCTAATATTAATTAGTTAATTCAGTTGTCCTTAATTACAAAGCCAAGATTTTATGTTGCCTTCTCTTTATATCTGGCTATTTGAGACGGTTTTAAAGTGGATGTTCCCCAATTTTTATTCACCAGAGGTCCTTTACTTATGTTATTGGAAGGCCAGCCACAGAGATTTAACTGAAGGGAAATATGGATTTCAGAAACACTAAAATATGAAAATGGAAGCCACATTCCATAGTTTTCTAAACCAAAGTCCTGACTAGCAATTTGCATAAAGTGTCCTCAAAAGAAGACACTTCCAGAGAAATGCCAACATAGTAATTTTCTAAGAATGTCATAACCACACTAGGTGATTAAAACAAGGAAAATTTACTTCCTCATAGGTTAAAAGGCTAAAAGTCTCATATCAAGGTGTAGATGGTATAGATGGTTCAAATGTGCTATTAATTATGTCTCCATTAATTGATTTACCAAACATTTACTGTTTGCATTCTATTTCCCAGGCACTTTATATGGCACTAAGTATACAATTGTAAGCCAATTATGTTTAATATTCTCAGATCTCTAGGAACATGGATGGCAGTACAAATAGGTCATTGATAATTCCTAAGCATTGTTAATATGATATACCAAGAGCACCAGCAATTTATCCAGAATGATGGTTTATGTTGTGCTGTGGGTAAACCCACAAACCTAAGATTCAGTTCTTGTCCATCAACTGCTTAGATCAACATTGAATATGAGTCTAAAACAAAAGTTTAACAGTAAATAACATGAAATTGTGCCTACATTCAGGATACATAAAGAAAAAGAGGAATAGTCATAATTGTTTAGTGAAAACGGGACTAAAATAAAATGTTTTGACTAGGCAGAGGTAAAAAAAAAGGTAGATGATAGAGGACTAGAAATTTAACTTGTACAATGCAATCAAATATACTGAAAAGTAAAGCTAAGTAAATCAAATACAATTAGATTATATATCTTAACTGAGAAAATAATATTTAAAACACACTTATTCTTCCACAGATGGTTCAGTAATCGTTTATGGGATAAAATGATGGCAAAGTAAAAATCCTCAGTAATCCTTACACCCTTGAATACTAGGCTGAATTAAATCAGCCAGATAAGTTCTAAGAAAGATAAATGAAAGTTTTCCCTTTATATTTCTCACATTAAGCAGATTCTTAATCACTTATCAGCCTTTTGGATAAGATAAAGTATCAACAGATTTGCAGTCAATTACATTAAGGCAGAATGGAGGATGCTCTTTGCCTGACAAAAGTTCCTTTGAAAATTTTCAGAGTTGACTTAAGAGTCACTCATAATATCAAGTAGTGTCCTCCAGCTGTCTATTTAATATCCAATGTAAGCATCTTGTAAATAACTGAAAACTAGGTCCTATATTGCCAAACTAATAATTTCACTGATGTTATGACTAGTTAGACCAAAGGTAAGATATTATGTTCATATCTGATATCTATCTTTTTTAAAATTTTTATTTATTTATTTATTTTTTGCGGTACTGGGGATTGAACTCAGGGGCGTTCTACCTCTGAGCTATACCCCCAGCCCTATTTTTTATTCTTTATTTTGAAACCGAGTCTCACTAAGTTGCGGAGTGCCTCACCAGGTAGCTGAGGCTGGCCGCGAACCCGGATCCTCCGGTCTCAGCCTCCCGAATGCTGGGATTACAAACGTGTGCCACCACGCTCGGCTGATATCTATCTTTTAAAAGAGGCATATATTACAGTTCATCTAGAGAAGAATAATATTTGGAAAATTCAAAGAGAAAAAATTAAAGAAAATGGACCAATATACTTTGGAAAAGTACAAGTAAGGATGATTATTATTATCAAATATTTTGAGAGACACACAGTGCAAAGAAATTTATGTTTTCAGAGATTTCCCATAAGTGTCAAACTGTGAGTATAAAAGGCTAGGGACCATTACAGCCAGTGAGATGTGAAGTCCTGCTTCCACCAACTCATCTGAGATAAGTCACCTGGGATAAGTTACTTAACTTACTTTCAGTTAGGTTACTTTTTTTAGTACTGGGATTGAAACCAGGGGCATTCTACATCTGAACTATACCCTTAGCCTTGTTTTATTTTTTATTTTGAAACAAGGTCTCACTAAGTTGCTGAGAGCCTTGCTAAGTTGCTGAGGCTGGAAGCAAACCTGTCATCCTATGGCCTCAGCCTCCTAAGTGCTAGAATTACAAGCGTGTAACACTATTCTAAGCAAGATTAGTTTCTTAATCTATAAGTGAAATTCATAATCATACTTCCCTCACAGGATCGTTAGCATGACTAAAAAAATAAATTGAAACTGTTTTATAAAGAGAGAATGCTATTAAATGTAGGATAAAATAAACAAGTGATAGGTTTAGTCAATGAACAAGGTATAGTTGAACAATCTGAGCTTCTCCAACTTTACCATTTATTTGTCCATTCAACAAATACTTTTAAAACCTTCAATGTGACAAGCAAAATACTAGGCATTAGAGATGTCACAGAAAACAAAAAGGCCAAATCTCTGCCTTCAATGAGCTAACATTGTGTCAAAGAAAACAGTAAATAAATAACCAGATATATAACCCAATGTCAAACACAATCATAAGTGCAATTAATAAAATCAACAAGGGTACAGGACTCAGATGTGAAATAATATCTTAAATTATATCCTCAGAGTAGACTTCTGAAGAGATGACATTTTTTTTGTAGAGTTATAAACTAAGTATTAGAATGTGTCAGTGAAATATTAAGGATAATTTCATTGGAGGGTGGTACATTGGCAAGTGTTTGAGCCCTAGAATGGAAATAAATTAGGGATTTTGAGCACCAACAATAGGTCAGTAGGACTGGAGCAGAGTCAGTGAGAATGAAATAGTAAAAGAATGAAGGGAAGCTTGCCAGGGTCAGATAAGGCATGGTTTTGTATCATGTTAAGATTTTATATTTTATTGTGAGTGGTCCAAGATTTGGGGAAGCTATTGGGATAATTTCAGCTAGGATGTGATGTGATCCAACTAATATTTTAAAATTTTATGCTGTATATTTTAATGATGGTAGAAAACATGTCAAATAAGATAGATGTTTGTTTCTTTCTGAATTAAACATGTGGGCTGATATACTGTCTCTGTTCTGTAGAACTGATATACAAGTGTGGGTGATATTCCTTAGTGTCAAGATTACAGGATTTTTATATCCTGTAGTTGTCACAAACCTAGGATATTGGCTTCACCTTCATAATTAGTAGTACTATGAACAAAATTTTAGGGAAACATAGAAGAAACATGATTGATTCTTTCCGACATGTTGATATATATTTCATAAAGCAAGAGTTGATTTAGATTGGGTTTATTTCAATTAGAATTTTATCAGGTGGGAATACAATAGTCAGAGGAGTACATGGGAGTAGGAATGGAATTATCAGTTATAGACACAATGAAACACATATTGAGATGTGATGGGAGAAGAGTCAATATCCATTTATTTAGTTTTGGTTATGATTAAAACTCCATGATGGTTAAAGCTTTCTATATGTTTGAGACATAGTTTGCCATCATAAAGCAATTAAATGTATTTAAGGAGATACACATGCACAAATATTACACATAATAACAATGTAAGTTATTAATCATTATGGAGACATAGACAAGAGATTTACTATGTATATACATATGTATATACATATATATAAACATATACATATATGTGTATGCATAATTGTATATGTATATGTATATGTATGATTTGTGTGTGTGTTACTGGGGATTGAACCCAAGTACATTCTACCTCAAAGCTACACCTCCATCCCTTTTTAAATTTTATTTTGAGATTGGGTCTCACTAAGTTGCTGAGAGTATCACTACTTTACTGAGACTGTTTGAATCTATGATCCTCCTGTATCACTTCCCAATTCCTGGAATTTATAGGTGTGCATGACTCCTGTTTATCTCATTTACTTTGTTGCTTTTTTATTTATATTCCTTGCCTTGTTCACTGATATCCACCCCCAAAAGAATATGGGCTCCTTAGATCAAGAGTCACTTATTAATATATTTATTGAACTGATAAAAAAAAAAACTTTTCTAAGTACCAAGATGTATTAGGGGTCATGATTTCATTATAGCAAATATGTAAATAAACAGAAATTGTATCACCTTATTATTTAACCTTGCTACATAAAATCATGAGATTATATCCCTTTATTCAAGTCACCTTTTATATTACCAAGAAGCATTTGTAGTTTCTTCGTGTAAAACCTGAACGTTCATTCCTAAATGTTCCTATAAATTTCATAGATTTTTATCAATGTATTAGGCACTCTGAAATGAATTGCTTTGGAAAAATTAATTTGACCCATATAATCATGCACTAAAACGTTTATCTAGAGTAGTCAGTGACTGCCATTTTGTGCCAGATACTGTTCCTTATTGTAGAAACATAGCAGCTAACAATATAAAGGGAAAAAAAAACCCAACATAAACATTTTACTTTAATGGGACTTATATTCTAGCAAATGTGTTTAAACAATTAAGTACAATGAACAGGTAAAATGTATGATATTTTAACAGTGATACTTTTTTAGGTTTTTATTTTTAATTTTTAAAATACTTTTATTGGTGCATTGCAGTCTCACATAATAATGTAGTTCGGAGTGATAGTGATATACATGCACACGGCACTTGGGCTATCCTCAGGCTCCCTCCCCATTCCCCCTTCACCATAAAGGATATTGAGATTGACATTGGTATTCTCACATATTTACATGTTACTGGTGGAAGTTATTCCTTCATTGATTCTCCTTCTCCTCTCTCCCCTCTGTTCCACTAGACCACCTCACTCATTCCACTGAAGTTTCCCCTTCATTATCTGAAGTCTCCTAATTACTCCCTAGCTTGTACTCCAGGTCCATCCATTTTCCTGCAAATTACATTATTTTGTTCTTGATTGCTGAGTAGAATTCCATTGTGTGCATATCACAAACTTGTGTAATATATTCATCTATTGATAAAAAACAGAGGTGGAAAATAGAGTAGAAATGTCAAGTGTGTGTGTGTGTGTGTGTGTGTGTGTGTGTGTGTGTGTGTGTGTGTGTGTTGAATTTTTAAGGTAATGCCTCCTTGAGTGGAAAATATAGAATGTTAGCAAGTTAGCAATGTGAATAATATCTAGGGAGAAAAATAGGGTATTTTACAAAAGGAACAAAGGTCTTGAGACAAGGGTTTGATTAGTCTATTCAATGAATAGCAAGGTGTCCAATGTGTCTGACTCTGAGTGGGAATATAGTGGAGAGCAATTAGGGATATGGAAAGAGAAAAATATGGAAAAACTTTCAGGGTCTCAGGGTTTTAAATTCTGTTATAGAAACTTTGATCATTATTTTGTGGTGGGCAGCCAGACAAGAATCTGAGTAGGAGAATGGCATTAATGTTCATATTTTTAAGGAATTTTATGGTTTTTTTGCTGAGAATAGACATCAGAGAGTTAAATATATGTGTTATTACATTAGATATGCTATTGTAATAATTCAAGAAAGAGTTGTTGGTGACCTGCTCTAGGCTGGTAGCAGTGGAGATGATAAGTTATCACACTATTTCTATGTTTCAAAGCTAGAGACAATAAGTTATTGAATTAGATGTGAAGCAGTAAGGATGAAGTGAAGTTAAATATGATTGACTCCCAGATATTTAACTTGAATTATTAGAAGAATGGTGTTGCAATTGCTAAAATGAAAAAGTTGCAGAGAGGAACGGGTTTGGGAGGAAGGTTCTGTGGTTTGATTCATCAGGTTCATTCATCATTACTTTTACTTTATACAAGAAAATATTCATTAAACATTAGAAAAATGAATATGCATAAATTACTAAATGTTACCAAATGAATATACCCTTATCTTTGCTGTAATTCTCCAGTGTTGACTGTTCCACAACATAAGCCAGTGTCAGATAATGTATTTGTGTATCATGAACCTAACAGAAGGATTAGATGAAAGGTGGAGTGTGGGAAGCGAAGAAAACTTTTGCTAAATTCAAAAGACTCAAAAGTTAAGATAACTGCTTACTTACTGTCAAGGCTGTCTAAGCAATTAAAACTTAGCCAGTGCCTGTTACTATGACCCTAGAGATAAAAAATTTGTAACTTCCCAGGAATCCCAATGTTTGAGGGTTTATGACCTGTGTTGTTTGTTTTCCCCTGTCAAGGGGTCTAAGATAAGGTGGAAGTAACAAATGTTTCTTCTAAGCTTGATTGATGTGGCCCACCTGGATTTTAGGGCCTGTGAGATAATGAATGTTGTGCATGTACTCAAGGTCTGGCTTCAAATATATATCCCTGAAGCTGCTTAATAAAGTTGAACATTTGTTCCCCTTGCAAGGTTGTCTGTGTCTGTTTGTGCGTCTGTCTTTTGTGTTTCAGCTTCCAGTGCGGACTGCAGAATAGGGAAACTGAGGCAACAGCTGGCCTGTTGCAGTGGAGATCATAACCAAGCTCAGAAAAGATTGGCATTGCCAACATTTTAAGTCAAAAGACAGTTAAAAGAGTGAACTGAAAGCTCACAGTAGAAATGTTTCAGACAATTGTGTGAGACACAAAGCGGACAAAGCAATAGCATGTAAAAGGGTGAGACTGAATTTCAGTCCCCTAGATGCAGTTTTTATCTTGCAGGATGCCTTTAATACACTGTAACATACCATTAAAACAGTTTCATGACATATTAAAACAGCTACAATGAATGTAAAATTGTGAGAAGAGAAATAAAAATAAAGGCCCTTTTTTCTTTTGCCTTAATGAGTATATCCATCCCCTTCCAAAGGTATATCTATCTGTTCTAGGTTGAAGGCCATGTTGGTGAAGATTTGTCCCTTGTGAATTGCTTGATATATGTGTTATAGTATGAAAAATAGTTGTCACAAATCTTTTAGATTCTACTTGACATTTCATGGGCATTTTAAAGCCTTTTTTATGAAAATCTAAATCATACATACTACTAGACATACACAATGTACAGAAGATAATCATTTTGCCTTTTTATTAATGGGATATTTTGACCTACAATAAAAGGAGATGACATAGAAATATGAAAATAAAAGCCAAAATAAAACTACATTTCTTTTAGCTCAAGAGTATGGAAGAGAGAGGAAGAGGAAGAGGAAGAGGAAGAGAGAGAAATATAATGTAACATGTGTATAACAGGGTTCCCTCTCCAGGTCTTAAACTTGAAGGTGGAAATATGTTAAATAAGTTAATGCAAATTCTATGGGCAGGTATATTTCCAACATATGTGTGATAATGAGTAGAGATATATGTGCCACATGGTCAGTATTGTGCTATCATAGTAAAAAGTGCAAAGTGATCCAGGCATGGTGGTGCATGCCTATAATCCCAATACTTGGGAGGCTGAGGCAAGTGGATAGAAGTTTCAAAGCCAACCTCAGAAAATTAGTGAGATTATGTGTCAAAAGGAAAATAGGGCTGGGGATGTAGTTTGGATGTAGCATACTCCTAATTTCAATCCCCAGTACAAAAAAATAAAAGTATAATGTGGTCTGCTCAGGTTGAGAAAAGTTCTAGATAGTACCAAAAATCTGACCTGAATTCCTCTGTATGTGCTAGAGAGGCTGAAATGAGAACATGGGCCAACTAGGATAAATAAAAGGTGATACTATGGCATAGATGGTATAGGGAGTGTGCCTAGGTAAAAGATTATATGAAGTATAAATTAGAGTCTAGGAAGGGGCTTGAAAGCATTGAGTTGGGATATTTGAATCAGAAGGAATTTAAAAGACTGACAGCTTAAAAACAGAACATGTTTATCTAAAGGTGAAATGAATTATTAAAAATTGATTTAGTTATTATGTTGTACTAAGAGTTACTTGGATTGAATGGGTATTCATGAATATGATCAACCCCATCACAAATAAAATAGAAAAAAAAACATTTTCTGTGTAGATTTTAGTTTAGGTATGAGTATAACTGTAATCTTATTTACATAGGCATATTCACAAGTTGTTATGTTCTTAGGACTCCAACACCATTGGAATTTCATATAATTTTATCTTATTTTTTGGCTAGGAAATCTTTAATTTCTAGGGCAAAAAATTATAGATAATATCTAAATGCAGTTAAAAATTTCAATATTGAGTGTAGTGTGTTGAATTGTGTCCCCCCAAAATTTGTAAGTGGAAACCTTAAGCCTCAGTACTTTAGAAAGTTAATTACTTACAGCCAGGCGTGGTGATGCACGCTTGTAATCCCAGCATTTGAGAGGCTGAGACCAGAGGATCCCGGTTCCTGGCCAGCCTCAGCTACCTAGTGAGGCACTCCGCAACTTAGTGAGACCCTGTTTCAAATAAAGAATAAAAAACAGGGCTGGGGGTGTAGCTCAGAGGTAGAATGCCCCTGGGTTCAATCCCAAGTACTGTAAAAAAAAAAGTTACATTACTTAGAGATAGATTCTTTACAGAGGTAATCAAATGAAAATTGTATATACAACTTATTAGAAGTGAAAATTAAAAATGTTTTAAAAAATATAAAATATGAATCCCCATTATTAAAATACCATATACATATCCCCTTCTTTAATATAGACAATAAAACTTTAGCTACAGTATAAGCAGGAAAATTTATTTTATATCATTGTACTGTTGTAGGAGACAGCTCCCCACAAGCCTAGTCTCAGAGACAAAGGAAACTCCGGAGGCCAAAAGTAGGATAAGCAGGTATTCCTTTT
>PVLC010015332.1:0-14624 GCA_004027655.1 Graphiurus murinus | reverse complement strand
TATTCCTTTTAATCAGCAGCTGATGACTCAGACCAGTAATTTTCCACTTTCTGGGTCCTGAACAAAGAAATTCCAACCCTTAAATACAGTTGGTCACTTAATTTTGGGAGGAAGGGGAAAAAAAGGAAATGTGAGATTTATTACACTTTCTCACTAGCAAGAACAACTCCTTAACTCAAGGTCCTTCCTTGGCTGGGCCTGAGCCACTTTGTTTATGTCCAGAGATAACATCCCAGCTGCTCCTGTCTTTGATATGCATTAGGAAGGGGCTGGCCTCCTTGATTTGCAAGCCCTCTCTGTTTACTTTCTCTGCTAAGGGTCAGCACCTGGCAGCTAGGGGAGGGAGTGGGAATTCCTTTCTCTTCTATCCTAAGTCTAAATTCTTAACTAATAATATTTCCATGGCTCTGACTGTTCTTTCCCATATCAGTACATGATACTATTAGATACAGCAGCCACCATAAAATCTTAGCATAGAAATTCATGGAAAAAGACTTGATGACCCAAAGTTAAAAGAAGAAAAAGATATTTACTACCATTACTGCTAGCAGCATAATTTCAATAATTGAACTGGCTGGCTAAACAAGAATCACCATGCCACTGCAAAACCCTAAAGATATTATAGACAGGCTATTATACTATGATTTCTGAAGTCAGCTTTTCTTCAACCAAGTGACTAGATTTTAATAAGTTGATCTACTTAGCTGTAAATTGTACACAACCAGTGAGAAGAAAAATGATACAAATAATAATATGAGAAGATTCATGTCTCATATTTTAATAGGTCATTTATTCAATTATCAAACAATTCTTCAAAGTTCAGTGACAGGCACTTTTGGAAATATAAAATGGTATAAAATGTAGACCCTAACCTCAGAATGATTATTTAGTTTAATATGCAAACAACAGCTATATGCAAATATTAATTTTACAGTGCATCATGGAAGCATGAATACAGTTTGTGGAGGACAGATGTGTGCAAAAATACTGCCAATTGTGAAGAGGAAGTTTCAAAACAAAAATAAAAGAAAAGTACCACTGTATTGGATTTTGGTAGTGCATCACGTTTTGATATAAAGGTAGGAAAAATTTTACATGAATAGACATGGAACAAAATATAATTCATTTTCATTAAAGTCTGTTAAGGAATAAGGATAGGTTTAGGAAACATGTAAATAACAGAGATACGGCAATATGTGGTCAATAACTTTTTATTTAATTCACCAAGTATATATCATGTGCCTATGTGCCAGATATAGACAATTAAGTGACAGATGCTGGAGGATAATAGTGGACAATTATACTATTTAAGGTATGAAGGCCAGAATGAGTGTGGAAATTGGAGTTGCTACAGCTAATAATGGCAGGTATCCTTTTTGTCTCATGTGATTGTGTCTCTTTTGTTCCGAGAATGATGTCTGAAATAGAGTAAATATAATTACTTGTAAATAAGTAAATTAATCAACAAATAAAAGTAAAAATTTATCTTAGAGGTTGATGATTGGGATAATAGAGGCTCCAATGATAAAAACTGGAAAATGAACTCAAAAAACAAAAATTGTGTATACGGTACATTGTAAGACACTTAGGATAAAAATCCTAGTGCCTTTCACACTCACAGAGGTCTTGAGGCATCTTATTCTCTAGACTTAAAAATTAAATATTTGGCCATTGCCTTATATCTGCCACAAACGGAAACTTACTTAAGAGAAAATTAAAGCTACCTATTTACACAAAAATAGGTAGGTGCCCATAGAAAAGATGATCATTTGTCAATGAGAAGGCCAGTTAGAGAGAAGTAATTACACTGTAAAGAGGAGGAAGTGTGTGGCTACATTGAAGACTGATTCATGAATGAAAATTGAATTTAACAACAACAAAAGAAAACCTAATCTATGTGTTAACCAAAGGACAAGCGAACCATGTTTTCCTGCTCCACAGGCCCCATTGCAAAACTTGCTGAATGTAAAAATCAGGTTATAACAAAAGAAGGACAATATAGTTTCTTCAGTTCTGTTCCCAGATGTCTGCCTTTAGAAAGTGTCATTCTTAGGAATAAATATACAATATCAATAGAACAATAGGGAATAGATTAGTTGACAAACAAAATAGTTAAACAAGTAAAATTCCTTAATATACATAATTAAATACAAACTGCATTCCAAATCCATTTATTTTAGTGTTCTAAGCCCATGACAGTGTGTACTGATTATCCGATTATCCAATCTTAAATGATATGAGTTTTCATCATATATCATATCATAAGAGCAAGTTATTTTTGCTCTCTATTTAATCTATTAAGCATTTTGCTGTTAATAGAGCAAAAGGAGTTGAGAAAGGGTGGAATTAATACATGATTGCTAATTTGGGAAACTTTGTTTTAATTTTCTTTGTATATAAGCAGGTCAAATAAATTTTAGTTTGCTCTTGGGATATCCAATATAATAGATAATAAAAAGAATTATTTTGCACTCTTCAGATTGGGAGAATATAAAATGAAGTATAGCAAACTCTTCAAAAAACAAAAATTGTGTATGTCAAGTGCTGTCCTATGTGGTGAGAATACAGAACAAGAAAATACAAACAAATCACCTACCATCATGTATATAATATTCTATAAAATACAAATAGAAAATTAACAAATAAATTTTATAATGCAATAAGTGCTATAAAGAAAATAAGTAAGAGTGTAGAAGTAGTGAATTATGAGTGGACTAGAAATAATTCAGATATTCTTTTCATTATTTATTTTTTGTGTGTGGTACTGGAGATTAAACTCCAGGGCATTCTATCTCTGAGCTACACCCCCAGCCCATTTTATTTTTTATTTTTAAAAAGGATCTCACTAAGTTGCTAAGGGTCTCACTAAGTTGCTGAGGCTGGCCTCCAACCTACAATCTTCCTGTTTTAGCTGCACAAGTACTGGGGTTATAGGCATGCAACACCATTCCTGGCTCATTATTTATTTTACTTTTTATACTTTTAAATATGAAAGAAAGTTTTTCATAAAAATTGCAAAATTACTGCAGGTACATTGTACTCATTTAGAGTCACCTAAACTTGTTTTACTAGTATTGCTTTATTACCTAATTTTTTCTAAGGCAAACTTTTCACTCCATGAAGCCATACTAGTAAGGTGTCAGGGTGTCACTAAGTTGTGGAGGGCCTCACTAAGTAGCTGAGGCTGGCCAAGAACCCAGGTCCTCTGGTCTCAGCCTCCCAAGTATTGGGATTACAAGCATGCAACACCACACCTGGCTCATTCTGTTATTTTTAATGCTGTATAGATACAAGTAAATTATTCTAAGAAGGCAAAGTTGATTAATTTTTTGAAACAGGGTCTCACCAAGTTGAGGAATGCCTCACAAGGTAGCTGAGGCTGGCTGCGAACCCGGATCCTCCGGTTTCAGTCTCCCAAATGCTGGGATTACAATTGTGCGCCATCACGGCAAAGTTTGATTTAATATTTGAAAATCAATGGAAATAAATGTTAACATAATAGAATAGCTGAATGATATAATCATCTCAATTTATGTAGAAAAAATAATCCACTAGAATTACTTTCACCAAAATGTATTTTATCTCTAATATAACTGCATTAAATATGTTACTAATTTATTTATGATTTTTGTATGTATGTTCATAAGAGATATTGCCTTTTTCTTTTTTTCCATATCAATGTACAATGTATCACAGTAATGCTGACATCACTACATGCATTCAAGTACACACACACAGTGTGTGTGCATGTGTCTTTATGTGTGTGCATATTTTTTAACTTTTCCATTTTCTGAAATAATGTATGTAGTAGTGTTATTCTACAAAAGTTTTGAAAACTCTGCTGAAACTATAATTACTTGGCATTTCCTGTCTCTTTTTGTGTTAGTTTTTTGTTCATTGTGCTTTTTGAGGAAGGCACCACTTGAGTTGATGGAAAATATAGGTGACATCTGATCTTCATTTGCTGAGTGGTTGATCTATTGTACTGACTGTCTAGTAATATAATACATAACTGCTGTTAAATAAATGCCTGTAACTCAATGATCAATGAAAAACCATTAAAGATTTCATGGTAGGAGAAACATATTAATAGTTGGATTTTGAGAATATTAATCTAGCCCCTTTGGGGAAGAAGGATGTTAGGAAGAGAGACAAAAGGATACATATACAATTTTTAAAAGTATTCAATAATTCAAGGATAGAGATGATGCATGACAGTGGCAGTACCAAGGACAGATAAGTGGAAATAACTATGAAAAACTTATTGGAGAACATGACCATTCAGGCCTTTGAAATCAAGGAAGGGAGTGTGTTAAGAATTCTTTTTTCCCCTAATGCTAGTTGGATTAGTTTGGCTAGAATTTTTTTGGTCAAATTTTTAGAAAAATTGCCTAAGAATTGGGGTTCTTTAATGAACACAAAATGATATATGCAATATAATCAGAAATCCATTGAACAATTTCAAGTAAATGAACTTGATGCTATTTCTGGAAATACCTACTTCTACATAAAATATATAATGAGATATTATAAAAGTACATGTTAATATTTAGTGTATAGTATCTGAATGACTTACACAGAAAAATAGAATATTAACAATATTTACAAGAGTAATATTAGAAGAGCAATATTGTTAATATTCTATTTACTCCCTCATACACACACAAACCTGCAAATACATATTAGAACAAGCATATATAGTCTACTGTGTTAAATATCAGTATAATGGTTAGTTTGGGGAAAAACTGGAAGACACTGAAGGGATAATATAGAGTTCTGATAATGTTTTATTTCTTTCTATAAGTAGAGATTACAAGTGTTCATGCTTTGAACATTCATTGAACATTACAATTAGGTTCTATGTCTCATTTTTAAATGTTTATTAAATGGTTTAAATTCTTCACCAGAGTCTCACATTTATGCATGAGAATTTAGAAGTGAGCTTTGACAGGCACAGTATTACCAGTGTAGATTATTATAAAAGCCTTATTAATTCTCAAATGAGTTAATCCCTGGAAGAATTGATGAGATTGAGTGGAAAATTTCAGAGTACACAGTAAGTACTTTATATCTGTGGGCCCCACATCCACAGATTCATCCAAGTACAGATTGAAAATAAAATTGTGTCTATTCTGAAGATATACAGACATTTTTTTCTTGTAATTATTCCCTAAACATAGTATAACAACTATTTGCACATCATATATATATATATATATATATATATATATATATATATATATGTGTGTGTGTGTGTGTGAGTGTGTGTGTACATATATATACATAAGACATCTAGAGATGATTTAAAGTACATGGAAGTTATAAATATGTATGATTTTATTGCTTCAAATTTCAGTATGATGTACAATTACATAGCACCAACAAAACATAAAAATAAAGTATATGGGAGGATCTTCATAGGTTACATGTAAATACAACACCATAAGGCATTTGAACATATGCAGTTTTGGTATCCATGAGGGTCCTGGAACCAATCCCTTGCAAATACTAAGGGCAATTCGTATATTTCAAGCATGTCCCTAACATATTTCATTAATGAGATTGCTCTCAATTGAAACTAAAAATGATTAGCAATTTTTCTAACATAGTTGAGCACAATATCTCCCTTCCCTCAACATCCAAAAATTATAAAGTATAAAATTAGCTTGCAGCACATGTAGATACACATAAATGATAATCATTTAAGTAATTTTGCATATTTGTTCAGTTTAAAAGAAAGAAAAAATATTTACTTTTGGTATAATTATCCCAGTTACGTTTTCTAAATTATATCCTTGTTAGGTGCTCCAAAAACTTAACTCATGAAATTAAGATTTTTCTCATTCTAATTATGTTTAGTAGTCAATTAAATTTATAAAGTAAATGAATAACAGAGATGCATTCATTCAATTAAACACTATTTATCAAGAACTTACTGTGTGACAACATGTTTCTGCATTTCAATTGTACTTAATTCCAATATCGCAACTGTGTGAAGTATGGAAATTGAGAGAGTGCTTAAATGACTTGATTGAGGTACAGTGCCTGGAGTGTAGATAAGAAAATTGCAGTGTGAATTTGCCTTTCTAGCATCAAATACCTTTTTTATTACATTATAATAAATACTCTTTATTTGTGGCAAGAGTAAACCAAACAGAGGGAGAACTAAAATATAACTCAGAAAACAGGAACTAGGACAGTCTCCATTGGATAGGTAATGACAAGAGTTTTTAAATTGTGAGAGTAAGGCAATGAAACAGCCAAGGAAAAGTGGACCCATTTACATAGTAGACATTAAGTTATTTGAGAGCATCGTAATTCATAAAATACAAGTAGTGAATCAATTATGTTTAGGTTAAAAGGCATTTGATTCAATAGAAACTATTATCATGAAGAACCTTCTTTTCCTATTAAGTACTTTGAATTTTACCTTGATTTGGTTGAAAAACTTTATTCAGATATTCTCTTAGGTGATCAGAATTACTTTAAATTATTTCACATAATTGCAATAATCAGGGCATTGATGGTTTTTAAATTTCTAGAATAACACTCTCATATCAAAATATTAACCAATCATTACAATAATTTCATTGTTTTTTTTCTCTCATGTTCTTTATAATACTGAGTTAAGTCCAAACATATGAATCCTCATTGCTTGAAATGAACATGAAAGAGTAAAACCACATTATTCTATGGGAAGTTATCACTTTGAATTAAGATCACTGATTTTAGATTTTTTAAAAATGTTTTCAAGTAATCCTGTTTATTCTTTTTGTTTACACTCTTCTATTCTCAAGTCAATTTTTTCCAATCACTTATTACTTGCAAAACCCATCTCAAATCCTCACAGCTGATAATTCTGCTTTCTTACTCACCAGGAATGTTAAAGAATTAGAAAATAATTTCCAAATCCTCCCACCATCCACATGTATCCACTAAATTACATCTGTGCTTATAAATTCTGTGCCAGATTAGAGACATCTTTCCAGAAATTCCCGCCTCTTTTTTATATCAACAGATTTATACTCTCTATGAGATCATTCTTATCAGCATTTAAAATCAAGCAATATCTCCAAAATAAAACTAAATCCTCTTTTAAGCCAGTTTTCCTCTATTTACAGTTCTGTTGTTTTTTTCATTTACAGAAAAGCATTTGGAAATGTTCTGTATAATGTGTTCCATTTGCTTCCCTTCCATCCTCTCTTTTTTCCAATGTATTTCATTTTTATTAGGAATACATGCTAACTCTTTTGTTTACTGATAATATTATATTATTTTAGCCCTGCCTCCTGTTGTAGCCTCTTCTTTTTATTGTAAATTTAATTTATTTTATCTGGCAAATAAAGCTGTATATATTTAAGGGGGTGTCATATGATGTTTTGATACATGTATACATTGTGTGATGTTTAAATCAGTTTAAACATAACTATATCCTCAACATCATTTCTTTATTTGGAAAGCATCAAAAGTCCTTTCTTGCAGGGTATGGTGGAGCACGCTTGTAATCTCAGTACTTGGGAGACTGATACAGGGTGATCATAGGTTTGCAGCCAGCCTCAGCTACTTAGTGAGGCCCTATGCAACTTAGACCCTGTTTCAAAATAAAGAATAAAAACAGGGCTGGGGATGTAGCTCAGACATAGAATGTCCCTGGGTTCCAACCTCAGTACCATAAAAAAGTCCTTTCATCTATCATTTTGTATTTTATAGTAGATTACTGTTGTCTACAGTCACACTAGCTACTGTGCATTTTCATAGTTTCCTATCTTACATTTAAATCTTTAATAAATTTTGAATTTATTTTTAATTGTTGTTAGGTAAAGTTCGAAAGTAATTATTCTGCATGTTTTCCAGTAGCATTCCTTTAAGAGACTGTCCTTTTCTCCAATTTATGTCTTTAGATACTCTGTTGAAAATCAGTTGAAGGAAAGTGTGTGGGTCTACTTCTAGAATTTATATTCTGTTTCATTAGTCTGTGTATTTTTATACCAATACCATGTGTTTTTTATTACTATAGCTTTAGAGTATATTTTACAGTCAAATCATATAATATCTTCTCTGGTGTTGTTTTTGTTCAAGGTTGGTTTTGTTATTCATGTTACTTTCTAGTTCCATAACATTGTTAGGATTATTTCTTCTGGCTTGTTGAAGAATTTTATTGGTATTTTGGTAGGGATTATATTGAATCTGAGGATAGTTTGTGTAGTATGACTATTTTAACAATATTCTTTCTTGACCCCACCCAAATAAGGTATTTTTATCTACTCACTTCCTATATTATTTCATCTAATATTTTATATTTAAATACAATCCAAAATAATTATTGAAAATATATGCCACCATAAATCTCTCCTGAACTCTAGCCCCATACATCAAACTGAATCCTCAGTATCAGTGATTAGATGTCTAATACATCATTCAAGCATAATACATAATATATTTTAATTTCTTTTGCATATTTCTTCATTTTATTTATTTGCGTGTGTGTGTGTGTGTGTGTGTGTGTGTGTGTGTGTGTGTGTGTGTGTGTGCTACTGGAGACTGGACCCAGGTATAATCTCCAAGTTATACTCCCTGTCATTTTTATTTTATTTTATTTTATTTTATTTTATTTTATTTTATTTTATTTTATTTTATTTTATTTTTGTGGTACTGGGGATTGAACTCAGGGGAATTCTACCTCTGAGCTATACCTCCAGCCCTATTTTTATTCTTTATTTTGAAATAGGGTCTCACTAAGTTGCGGAGGGCCTCACTAGGTAGCTGAGGCTGGCTGTGAACCTGGATCCTCCAGTCTCAGCCTCCTAAATTCTGGGATTACAAGCGTGCGCCACCATGCCTGGCTATTTTATTTGTTTTTAAATGGGATCTCACTAGGTTACTGAGAGTCTTGATAAATTACTGAGGCTGACTGCAAAGCTTTGATCCTTCTGTTTCAGTCTCCCAAGTACTGGGATTATAGGTATGTGTCAACATGTTTGTCTATAGGTTTCCTCATTTTAGATAAAGATAATACCATCATTGTAGAACTTCAAGTAGTCCAGGTCAAAAAATCACTGAATCATCCTTGCCTTCATCTGCCTTCTCATATTTTACACCTAATCTTATAGGAGATTTTATTCAATTTAACTCTAAAATATATATAGTATTCAATCATTTATCACTATCTTTAATGGTAGCACATTAGTTCAAGCCAACAAACATTTCAATATTGGATTATTGAAATAGCCTAAAATTGCTTTTAAATAATATTATTGGTGTATTGTAATTATATATCATAGTGAGATTCTAAGTGATACATATACATATGCACTCATTACTTTGTGTGTTTTCCTTCATACTCTACCTTTCTTCTCTCTCTGCGTTCCCTATACATGTTAGTGAGACTGGTAGTAATATCTTCATACATGAAGATAGCATTATTTTACCTGTTTACTTTCTCAATCTTACTTTCACTCCTCCTGTTCTCCTCCCCTGGTCCCCTTCTAGTATTCTACTGATCTTTCCCCTAATTTATGTGAAATTAATTTTCTTTTCTATTTTCTCTCTAGCTACCACATATGAATTAAAATCATAATATTATAATGATACAGGGATACCCATGGTTATAGCAACACAATTTACAAATTGGTTTCTTCCTTGTGACCTTGACATACTTTATTCTATTATCAATACAATGGCTTAATGCAACACTATTAAATGGAAGGGAGTAATATTATTTCTCAGTTCAAATTCTTACAATCAAGGGCCTGATTTATCATATACCAAATGCTAAGTCATACAAGATTACTAAATCATACAAGATTCAATTTGTCTCTGTTCACTTAGACAACATTATCTCTGACAACTCTTACAATTCCTAATTCTGGTCCATCGACACTGGATTTCTTACTATTCTCTTACCACTCTGAGAAGGGCTTCGTCAAAGTGTCTTTGTAATTTCTTTTTTTTTTATGTGTGTGGTGTTGAGGACTGAACCCAGGTGTGTTCCACCACAGCTCTTTATTCTTCACATTGAATCAAGTTCTTGCTAAATTACTGCATGCTGGTGCCAAATCTTCCATCCTTTTTTTTCAGCCTCCCAAGTGCAGAGGGCCTCACTAGGTAGCTGAGGCTGGACGCTCACCCAGATCCTCCGGTCTCAGCCTCCCAAATGCTGAGATTACAAGCGTGTGCCACCACGCCTGGGTAGCTGGAAGTCATCTTGAAGGATACAGAAAAGTCTTCCACAGTACTATAAACACAAAGAGATAAATCGTACTCATGAATAAGAAGACTCAAAATTATTGACATGCATATTCTGAATACATTTCTGCATAGCTACAATAAAATTCCAGTAGATATTTAAAATGAATTGTCAACATTATTCAGCTCTTATTTGGTAATGCAAAAGACTTAGAATAGCCAAAATAATTTTGGTGTAGAACAGTACTAGAAAAATTACATTCCTGACTTCAAAATTATGGTGATAGAGACATTGCACTTTTTTAGTACAGATAGACAAATAGATCAGCAGAACAAATTAGAGAGCAAAGGAAGATATACACATGATTAATGCATTTACAATCAATGCACCAAACAATTTTAGTGATAATAGTGGAATCTTTTTTAACAATTGTTATTAGAACACTTAGATTTCTACACAGAAGAAAAATGATCCTTGAGATTATATTCTATATCACACACCTGAACATAAATTCTAAGACTATACATAAATTATATAATCATAAATGTCCTACAAGACAGCATAACAACTTTATGACTGTAAAGTAGAGGTAAGATTTTTTGACATGTTAAAAAGTACTAATTACAGAAAAATATTAAGATAAGATGTACTTAATCAAATTAAAATTTTCAACTCAGTGAAGTATACTATGAAAAAAAATTAATAGGCAAACCCCAAACAATGAAAGTTGATACATATATCTGAAAAACACTTATATTCAAAACACTTAAAAATTTCCAAGAATAAAATAAAATAAAAACTTTCAGAATTCAAGAATAAAAACTAAGTAGCATAATAAAAATAGGACAGATCCTTTCATAAAAAATGGACAAAAATATGTGGAGAGGCATTCAATTTCATTAATTATAACTTATTTTTAAATTTTGAAGCATTCAGCATAAGCTGACCTCGAAATTGCCACCCTCCTTGTCTCAGCCTACAGAGTACTTGGAATTAAAGGCATATACCACCATGCCTGTCTCAGGCAATGCAAATTAAAAACCACACTAAAATTATGGAACTAACAAGTATCCATCAATATATGAATGGATAAAGACAATGTGATATATACACACAATGTTCAGCCATAAGTAAGAACAAAATTATGTCATTGCAGAAAAATGGAAGGAATTAAGAATATTATGCTAATTGAGATCAGCAAATCACGGAAGTTCAAACATTGTATGTCTTCTCTCAAAGGTGGAAGGAATCAAGAAAATAGGAAACATAAGAGACTGCATAAACATGAAGAGAGACCAGTAGAATCATAGAAAGGGACTGGGGGAAAGAGGTGGTGTTATGGTTAAATATAGAATGTCCTCTTGAAGAAGTCATAAATTGGTGTTTGGAGGTGATGTAATTGAGACATGAAGATTGTAATCCCAGCAGTGGCCTAGGCTGTTAGTAAACAACTGAAGAAAGTAGGTCCCTGGGTGTGTGGCCTTGAGGATTATATATGGTTCCTCTTTCTCTCCCTCACTCTCTTGCTTCTGGCCTCCATGATATGAGGATCATAGACTTGTGCTCCTCTTCCTTTCTCTGATTCCTGATGCCATGACCATGGTCCCCAGCCTTGTATGGACGGAACCCCAAAACCGTGAGCAAATATATCTTCTTCTAAGTTATATGGTCAAGTCTTTTAGAGTATAGTTGTGAGAATACTGACAAATATAGGTGGGAAGGGCAAAAAGGAGAACTGGAGAAGGAAACAATTCAAACAATATCTTGGTAGTATATAAACTGGTATTACTACCAGTTTTGATAGCAGATACAGGGAGGGAAGAGGGGGTAGTGGGGTGGGATGTGGAGGGAAGTACACCAAGAGTTGTGTGCATGTATGTTTTTACCATATTGAATTTCACTATGATATGTGATTGCAATGTACTAGTAAAGTCTTAAAAACACAATTAAATGCTACTACATGCTAAATACTATGTATATAGTAAAAATTATACATGAAGCCATATTATTTCTTTTTTTAAGAGTTGATTAGTTTTTATTTTTATAACTTTATTGGTACATTATAGTCTCAATTTATAATGTAGTTCACAGAGTGATAGTGACATATAAGCACACAGCACTTGGTGAGTTTTCCCCTAGCTCCCTCCCCACTACCACTTTCCCCATACAAATTGGCATTAGAATTCTTTTCCTTTTTTTTGTGGTACTGGAGATGGAACCTGGGGGCATTCTACTTCCAAGCTACATCCCCAGCCCTATTTTTTATTCTTTATTTTGAAACAGGGTCTCACTAAGTTGCAGAGGGCCTCACTAAGCAGCTGTGGCTGGCCACAAACCTGAATCCTCCAGTTTCAGCCTCCTAAATGCTGGGATTACAAGCATGTGCCACCACACCCGGCAAACACACACAAACACACACACACACACACACACACACACACACACACACATAGGTATAATGTCAATGGAAGTGTTTTCTTCATTAATATTATTTCTTCCTCTCTCCCCCTCCCCAAAATCACCACCTTTGCTCCACTGGAATTTCTTCTCCATTATCTAAATATCCTCTTATATGCCAATTACTCCCTAGTTTTTGCATATTAGAGAAAACATATGACCCCAGTCACTTCCTGTGACTGGCTAATCTTACTTATGATGAAAACCTGGTTGTTTCAGAATTTGGATATTATGAATTGTGCTACTATAAATATGGATATGCATGTATTACTATAATATTCTAATTTTAGTCCCTTTGAAAAGATACCCAAGAGTAGTATAGCAGGATCATATAGTAGATCCATTCCCAGTTATCTGATGAGTCTCCATATTGATTTCTATAGCAGCTATGATAATTTGCAATCTCACTAACAGTGTAGTAGAAGAGTTCCTATTTCCCATTTCTTCACCAGCATTTATTGTTGTTTGACTTCTTGATGATTGTCATTCTAATTGTGGTTAGATAGAATATTAGTGTAACTTGCAAATACCACTGGTACGCTCTCAAATTGCTGGTGAGAGTGTAAAATTGTTAATTTTGTAAAAGTATTTGTTAGCTACTTGTAAAGTTAAATTCACATATATTCTGTGAACTAGCAATTTCTATTTAGGTATTTACCCAAGATAAATGAAAACATGTCTATAAAAGATTTATTGTTTTACCATGTAATATATATATTATATATTGTAATATATATATTATATATTGTAATATATATATTATATATTGTAATATTTATATTATGTATTGTAATATATATTATATATTGTAATATATATTATATATTGTAATATATATTATATATTGTAATATATATATTATATATTGTAATATATATATATATATATATATATATATATATATATATATATATATATATATTGTATTCCATTCATCTGTCACATCTGTCAATGGACATCTTGGCTGGTTCTATAGTTTGGCAATTGTGAATTGTGCAGCTATAAACATAGATATACATGTATCATGATGTCTGATAGTTTGGTTTCCATTCTTTTGGGTAGATACCCAGAAGTGGTATTGCTGGATCATATGGTATGTTCACTCCCATTCATCTGAGGATCCTCCATACTGTTTTCCAAAGTGGTTGCACTAATTTGCAATCCAACCAACAATGTATTAGGGTTCCCACTTCTCCACACCCTCGCCAGCATTTGTTGTTGTTTGTGTTCTGGATGATTGCCATTCTGATTGGAGTTAGGTATATATACATGCACACATATGTCCAATCTGAAAAACAAAGTCTGAATGTCCATCAAAATGAGACTGAGTTAAAACTGAAAAAATCATAATGGATGTTATTTGCCCCGGCCAGCGGGGGTTGGGAATGGAGACCGAGGCAACTTAACCTAAAGGAATGAAGGAGGCAAACAAGGGGCGCGAAGAACGGAGGCAAGACAGGATTCTGATCAAGCCTCAATCTTTATTAACTAAGGGGCTGCTTAAATAGTTAGAGGTGAGGGGTGGGGTCAGAGGGATCAGGTAAGGTTGTGTGGGCTTGCATGATTGGTCAAGGTTGACTGTGTCTTTATCAGGTAAGGGCCTCAGCAAGATAACAGATAGAACCTGTTTTTGCATAATCTCTGTGGCTGCTGAGGAGGAGTTTCCTCAAAGTGTAAATTCCAACTCTGATCAGCCTCCCTGCCCCCGACATCTCCTCCCTTTTCGTTTTATAGGGAGTGGGCTTTGACCGACTGGGGGAGACATTGACCTGGTTCCTCCCATGGGCTATGCCCACTCTGTATGGCTCTCGACATCTTTTTGGGAGGAGAGGCAGAGCCAAGTTGTTTTTGTGGTACTGGGGATTGAACTCAGGGGCATTCTACCTCCAAGCTATACCCCCAGCCCTAGTCTATTAGGTGATGTCAACCTCTATGCAAACCAGGTATACTCCCAGAGAAATCCGGAGGAGGTCAATTGGGA
>PVLC010015331.1:0-37591 GCA_004027655.1 Graphiurus murinus | reverse complement strand
CTGCTGCTCCCCTAATCTTAGCAAACACTATAGGAAATAGCCTTTCCAGTTAAAGATGTACCCACTTAACTCCAGGAAAAACAAGGCTGTAAAAATTCCTTTTTTTGTATACCTTGTTGTAATGAGCATAAATATCACTCATGAGATGAATTAAAACAGATGCGTCTTAACATACATGGTGTGTAAGCGTACTCTCACTTGCTCTCGACCTCTTCTGGATCCTCACCTAACGAGGGACCCCCCAGGCTCTACCGCTTCTTTGAGGGCTGGCCCCCGGCAGGAAAACAGGTATACAAAAGAGTAACTTCTTTTTCATTCATGAAGAGAACAAAACATGGCTCTCTGTCCAAAAAAAAAAAAAAAAGGTAGAACACCAAGAAATAGAAAGGAATGGATTTAGAGACATTAAGAAGTGAGGGTCACAGGCTCAGTTATATTACTTTGAATCTCACTATGGTGTATAATTACAGTGTACCAATAAAATATAAAAACATGAATAAAGGAGAGGAATGACTGAACAAGGTTGGATAATAATAGCAAAAACAAATACATGACCTCATTGTAGTAAATGCCTACCTTACTTAGGTTTCATGCACTGTGATCTTCAAAAGGAAGGAGTGGGGAAGACTTGGCAAAGAGAAGAGAACCAGGGATAAGAGGTTAAGTCGACTGCTCAGTGTAAAGAGTGGGTAACAGAGCTAGGCTCTGGGCAACTGTCTCATTCAAAACCTGTTTTCTTAGCAGCTGTTTTCAACTCTAGAATCCAGGAGAACTGTGCTACCATTAACATAAACAGGAAGACAAATAACTACTATTTGTGTGAGGGCTGGTGAGATGAAAGAGAGGTTGAGGTGTTTTTTTTTTTTTTTTTTTTTAAATCACAGTAGTGATGAATTCACTTTTTTGGGGGGCGGGTACTGGGGATTGAACTCAGGGCGTTCTAAGTCCGAGCTGTACCCCAGCCCTATTTGTTATTCTTTATTTTGAAACAGGGTCTCACTAAATTGCAGAGTGCCTCACTAGGTAGCTGAGGCTGGTCGCCAACCCGGATCTTCCAGTCTCAGCCTCCCAATGCTGGGATTACAAGTGTGCGCCACCATGCGTGGCTGAATTAACTTTTTTACAGTTCATTACTGCCTTCATATCACAAATAAAATGACTTTGTGCAAGTATTCCCAGTACATCTGAAGCAGCCAGTCATTTTTCCAAGAAAGCTTAGACATTAATCCTAAAAATTCTTCGAATAAATCCCTCCATTTTTATTTATTTCTCTGAACAGAAATTAGTGGCCTGCCGCAGCTGACATCTGCAGAAAATCACCCCAAAGAAACACTTCTTCCTCCATGTGATTTAGTAGTATTTGTTACTTTTCATACCACATTGGGCAAATATGTTTTTTCATGTGGCATGTTTTGAGTTTTCCTTCATGCTTATTTTTCTTGTAGATTGTTTTGTTCTACACCTAACCTGTTGTTCTTTTCTTTCCATTTTTCTTCCATGTAAACAATATTGTTTCGCTAAAGTAGTATTTTCAGAGCCAAAATTAGCCTCCCATGTACTTCATGGTACCTTTGAAAAGTATGCCTCCTGTGAGATATTTTCAGAGGATGCTTATTTGACTAGTTCTTTATTTATATTCTGACTTTGTCACTGTAATGGACTGAGAACTTGTGGTGATCAGTCATATATTTACATAATTTAATAAAAAATACAAGACAGAAAATAGCAGAAATGCTGAGAGAGTTAGAATGAAGATGAATGTATTAGGCTGGGAAAATCACTGTGAAATAAAGTCCCATGTTTCTTTCAGTAAAATTTCTTTGACAACATATAAGCAAAATATTTCTAAATTGTTGTTCTGAAATATAACAGAGACACATGACCTAAAATGATGCCAAAAATAGATTTGAAGTTATTAATTTAATCCCATGCGAGCATTACATTTTTAAAAAAAATTCAGATATATACGTAATGCCAGTATAAGTGTTTCCCTCATTACATCTCCCTTTCCCCCACTCTCTCTTAGACCTCCTTCAACACTCCACTGAAGTTTCTCCTCCTTTTTCAGTACCATAGTTATGTTTTGATTGTCATTTAAGAGGATACTGGAACTTTTAAGGTTTCCACTGTTACAGTGACCACATTTCAAATTGTTCTTAAAATAATGAGCAATATTTCAACTTTCTTCACTCCTCTAGGTGTTATACATTATTCCTTGAAGCACTTTTCTCTTCATACCACTTTGTGGCATCTGTGATACTTGTTATCAGTTGTCCAGTGCTTCCTCAGAGTTGAGAACTCTTAGGTCTAGTTTACCATTGCTTACCTACCACCACAAGAAAAATATCTGATACATTAAGTATTCAGAATACATGTGAAATAAATGAATAAGTATGAAAAAATATTTAAGGACTCCCTCTATAAATATGGACATATGTGTGTGTGTGTGTGTGTGTGTGTGTACACACATATGTATGAACACACACAGTAGCTCTTCTGCAGATAAAAATAGTTTAAGTTACTGAAGCTGTGGACTTGAAAAATTTGGTGATGTTTCTCATTGCAGTTTTTAGTTCAATGGGAATTGAAGTTTCCACTCTGAATTATCTTGTTTTTATTGTATGATGCAAAAGCTTACTAATTCCTAAAGACATATTTGATTTGATTTATAGCTCACATTTAATGATAACATCATAGAACTTGTGATTTATTTTGGGGGGGATACTGGGGATTGAATCTAGAGGCATTTTACCTATGAACTATACCCCCAGCCATCTTTTTTTTTTTTTAAACAGGGTCTTACCAGGTTGCTGAGTATCTTCTAAATTGCTGAGGCTGGTCTTGACCCTGAGATCCTCCTGTCTTAGCCTTTCAAGTAACTGGGATTACATGCATGCACCAAGTATTTCGACCTCTTACAAGCATGATTTTTTACTTTTATTATTTTAATGCACCTTATCTAGGAATGCCTTTTCCATTTGTGAATATTCTACTGTGTGCTATTTTCATTCTTTCTGAACAGGAAAATATTTAGGAGAAAATCTATTTTTCCTATGTATTAATGTGATTGGCATATTATAATTTATTTATGCTTAATAAACATAAGCACAATTTATGATATAATCAAGAAATATAACTGTTTCTGCTACCTACTATCCATGTGTAGTTTTTCAGTGTACTAATCATCCCTTCCTCTACACAAAACCTATGAGTTTTCTGTTCAGACCTTAGTCCCTCTAAATTGCATGTACTTTCAACTTAGAATATCTGGGGCCTGAAATTAAACATTGAATTTGCATGCATTAAACTTTTATCCTTCTACTATTACCCTGCCACTACTTTTAGGGATCTGCTTTAGGCTGGAAATTATAAGGGAAGAAAGGAGAGGGGTGAAGACTTAGATTGTCTTCTCTTTCTCCTCCTTTTCCTTAACAACTGCTGTTTTGATCTCACAAAGTTTCCAGAGGAAGATTTGGTAAGGGCTAGGACACGATAAACCTTCATTAGCTCAGCCTTTATTTTGCTTCACATCTGAATACTATTGGTGGGAACATAAATTAGTACAGAAATTATGGAAAATAATATGGAGCTTCCTCAAAAATTTTAAAATAGAACCACCATATGATCCAACAATCTCATTCCTTTGAAATAAAATTCATATGTGAAAAAATATGCATTCTTAAATTTATTACTGCACTATTTCCAAAGCCAAGAAGTAGAAACAACCTAAGTGTTCCTCAGCTGATGAATGGGCAAAGGAAATGTGGTACATATATACATGAGAATTCTATTCAGCCATAAAAAGAATGAAATACTGTCATGAATAGGACCAGAGATCATTATGTTAAATGAAATGTCAGGCACTGAAAGACAAGTACAGCATGAACTCATAGAATATAAAAAAGTTTATCTCATAGAAGTTGAGAGAGAACTCATAGAATATAAAAAAGTTTATCTCATAGAAGTTGAGAGAGACTATAATGCACCAAAAAAAGTATTTTTTTTAAAGAAAGTAATAGGGGTGGAGAAATGGGGAGATATCAATCAATGGGTACTAAGTTATAGTTAGCTGTAAGACGATCTGATGTGCTACTAATATACTAGGATGACTATAGATAGAGATGATGCATTATATATTGTAAAGGCTGGGGGAAAGGATTTTGAATGTTTTGATCACAAATAAGTGTGAGAGGAGATAGAAGTGTTTAACCTGAGTCAAAGGTTATACAATGTGTATGTGTATCAAAATATCATGTAGAGAAGACTTGGGACTGTGGCTTGCCACTACTGTCCACTATTGTGAGGGAGTATTATTTATATATTATCCTGGGAAATGATCAGAATTAAAATTTTTAAGTATGGTTTCTACTAAATATGTATAACGTTTTCATTATCATGAAGTCAGGAAATCTTAAACTGAGCCATGATAATTTGGAGACAATCTGGGGATTATTCAACATAATTCCATATATTTCCATATATTATATATCTCCCTAGTTAGTCTGGATTCTGCAACTCTCTGCCCATTAGAAGTAGTTTTGGTTGTGGGAAAATCTTTTATGTATTATGACTTGTAATTTGAATTTCTAAGAGAAATTTCGTTATCTGGTGAGATTTCTTAAGTAAGATATGAACCACAAACAAAGTATTCACTATATTCTTCTCAAGGTGTCTTTATAAGTAAAAATCATGACCTCTACTCATTTTATTTCAAATTATCTTAAGTGACCCCTCTCCAAGATGAAGTCATTAATCACAAATGTATTATATTTAGAGGTTCATATTAAAAATAGAAGAAAACAAATAGAAATATTAACCAGTACTCAATTTGTCCCTACTTCATTTGCTACTAAGAATTTATCATTATATTAAATTGAAAAAAATTTGCTTTTTCTAGTGTATGTGTACAGATTTTCCAGTTTCTTCTTGTCTTATACTAGCTCAGCCTTCTCAAAGTTTAGTGTATAGAATTACACACAGAAAATGTATCTATTTTTAAGTCATGAGTAATACGTTTTTTTATATGGTAATTTTACCTACATGTGGTCATCACTGCAGATTTTGATTTTAGAAAATGACTTTCCCCCCTTTTCTAAAAGGTGGCATCTCAGTGACATGGTCTCTAGGTCAAGTGCAATCAACAATTGATTTGTGCAGACTTAAATAACAAGTATTCTTGAGTGTATAGAAGAAGCTTCCACTCACGGGCTTGTTATTTTCCTTTTTAGGTGTGTTCCAAACAGGAACATTCATTCTGCCATATCTCATTACACTTAACATTGTAGGACCTCACTTGTCCCACTTCTTGTCTACATTTCCTATAAATGCAAACTCTATAAACAATGAGAACAACTTAATATGAGGGCAGGTGTGGTATGGGCCGAATAATAATGTCCTAAGGAGTTTAGGAGGCCAGATGCATACAATTGCTACTATTAGCAAAGTAATCATAGGTAAAAGTCTCTATGCCTTGATTTTTTTAAATCAAGCTAATTCAAATAATAGAGACGATAGTATGGTGGTTTGCTAACAAGGAGCACATTCACTAAACACCATTAGATTTTCATAAAATCCCACTGAGATAAATAGCTCAAACAAAAATTTTCCATATCAGATAAGTAAAGATCCTGAAACAAAAACAAACAAACAAACAAAAAAGACTTGAATTCTCCAAAGCCACAGAGCCTATTTGTTTAGAGAGTCTTCACAGTGAGTTTTGGATTTGCATATAGAATCCAGATTTTAGGCTGCAAATAAGTTTTTTCCTCTGTACTTCCCCTTCCCAATTATATCAGTGTTTTTCAATCACCTGGTATCACAAATTATCATTTTTCAGTCTGTGTTCCAAATGTTCTATTATAACCTAAATATATTTTAATTGACCTCCTTTAATGTAAATAAATGTATATAAGTAAAATTATGCATAGTTATTGCAAATGGATAATCAGTAACATTTACCATAACTGGGAGGTGTCTATGGAACACATGCCCAGCATAAAACCCAAACTAAATCAATGTCATCAAATGCTAGCCTGAGGTTTGCCCTTTCTTTCTTATAAAGACGAGATTAGCAAGCAATAGAAAGAGGCTGAAGACATACTGGCACCAAACTGAGAACTTTCTTAATGTAATCAAAGGCTTTAAAAGAGGACAATTTTCTCACTATGCAATTCCCTGTTATTTAAAGCCATGCCTGTATGCCTTCTGAAGTCAATTTGTATGCCTCCAGTGGGTATTTGTCCTACATTGCGGAGAACACTGCACAACATCTCACCTAGCATGGCCACCTTGTGGGGTTATAGTGAGTTTCAGATAATACATATGAAAGAACTTCAACCACATTAGCAATTATTGCCACCGCATGTCAGAACCCATGCTAAGCCATTTACATATATTGTTTTGTTGGGTAATATCTACAATCTTATTATGTAGGTATTAGTATACACATTTTACTGATGAAGAAATGAAGACTTGGAGAGATTAATTTACTAGAGCTTAAATAATTAGTAAATGGTAATGCTGTGGAGTGAACCCTGGCCTAACTCTTGAAAGTGTTCTTGTAACCACAATGCCATTGTATATAATTCATACTTAAAATTCAATTAAATGTAATAGGAATATTAGGCTGCTTAAATGTTTTTTTGAACCACTCCTTCATTAGAAGGGCTATGTATATTCCTTTAATTCTTTTTATATTTTCTTCCATAACTTTATGCCACCTCATTTTCTTTACATAATTTTGTAGGCAGGTATATAGTTATTCATACACACACACACACACACACACACACACACACACACACACACACAGTACTCAAATCATAAGAGTACCAAAGTGAATAGATTTTTCCTAACTGAACAGCCATTTGGCAGCACCAAAATTAATAAATAGGCCACTGATAACACACTAGAAATGCTCTATTCTCTTTTGCTCATCCTTGCTCAATTTGTATATTGAATTCTAACATCATAGGTCAGTTTTGTAAGTTTTGGATTTGATAACATAATCATGCATTAGGTACTCTTTAGAACTTTACCTCCACTTAACATTGTATTTGTGAAATTCATCTATGTTCTTGACTGTTCTGTTTATATATTCTGTCAATAAACAGTTGAGCAGTTTCTAGTTTTTGCCTACTATGAAAAATATATTGCTCTAAATATTCTTGTGCATAGCTTTTGGGAACACATGTATTATCTTTTTCTTTTTTGGTGACTTAAGAGTGTTGTTATTGGGTCATAGGATTTGCATATATGTATTTTAGTAAAAACTAGTAGTTTTCTTGTCTTCTGTTAACCAATGTTGATTCCTCCTATGTAGCCTCTGTATCTGCATACTTATTTATTTTGAGGAAAAGATTCACTGTTGACATATGGTCTTTTAATATAACAAATCACGTTTTTCTATTCCAGAAGCAGGAGTCCCTGGAGACTTCTTTGACTAGAACTTTACTAGAATTCTCCTTTCTGCAGGAAAAATATAGAGGCCTATGATCAAAGATTTCTCAACTAGATTCTCTATTTTTGGGGATTTGAATATTGAGCAAAGTAATTCAAAACAGAACAAATGGCTAGCATCCTAGTAGCAGCAGTGATGACTTGGAAAGTCTGGTACGATTTGTAGTTGCCTGTTTCTTGTCAGTGTTAAGCCTTGTTCTCTGAATTCCTTGATCCTCTGTACTCTTATCTCTCTTGCTATATACTCCCTTTTTATTTTATTTTTTTTAATTTGTATTGGTTTCTGTTGCTTGCCACCAAAGAAACTGATATCAAACCTGAACTCATCAACTACACATCAGGAACCACATTTTTCTTACTGTGCTACAAATAATTGTCCATTTCATTATACCCTGAGAATACAATGAATGTCAAAATAATCTTGGCAGCTACAGTGTAGATGAGGACATCCATAAAACATATGTATTTATGATTTCTGGACAGGGTGTAAAGACTTTCTACAAATGAGGTCTGGGGGAAAACGGCCAAGATTATGTCTCTCTTCTTTAACCATATGGAAGAGATGAATATTCAAAGAGGGAGAGTTCACAATAAAAGAAACTTTGTTCTCTGCAGTTGATGTTTACTGACTGTAATAATGATGTGTTCTTTATAAATATTACTTTACTTTTCAGATTAAGTGTGGTAAATGATAGTGTTTACGGTGTGGATTTTTGTTAGTAGCCAGTGAGAGCCATTTGCTGTGAAATTAATAGCTTGGGAAGAATTCCTATAAAGTTTGGTGATACTTGTTTCAATTGTTTAAATTACAGTAAGCCTATTTAATGATTTAATATTGTGTGTGTTTCTTAATTTTTAAATTTAAACCTGTTTACTGTAATTTGAAGTTATTATTTTTTCAATTTGACAGTCTAGAAATTCTGAGACACTGTTGCCATTCTTTTACAGTTGCTTAGAAGATTTAGGTCTTTGGAGCATGCATTTATGTAGCTAAATAAAGATTACTTCAATTCATAAATGTTGAATCTCAGGTGTCCATCCTGAACTGAAAGGGAATTTCACAGGATGATGTGAACAGAGATGATGACTAGTTGAAACACCTGGGCTGCCATAATTTCCCAGATGACTGATGGTGCCACTAATTGTCAACATTCTCCTGCCTTCCATTCTCCAAATTCCATCCCAATGAACAATGAAAAAATCTTATTTAGAAAATCCTAGAGATACATTTTATGATAGTTGTATTCCAGGAATATGGTTATTAGTCTCAGAGTTCTAGGCCAGGCAGAATAAATTGGGGTTGCTCTATAGAAGACATTGTAGGCAAAGACTGATGATGTTATAGGTTCTGGAGGGATACCACTGGGGTCCTAAATTCCGATACTATGACTTACAAGCTTTGTATTCTTGAGCAAGTTACTTAACTCTACTAAGACTCAATTCATGAGCAGTACAATGGAAACCAGAATAGTGTCTGTTGATGTGATGATTAAATATGACAAAACCTGTAAAACACTTAGTCCAAGTTATGTTGGATATTAAACGTTATTGCAGGTCCCTCCAGTACAGTCTTTGTTTTCCATCATTGTCTTGAGATGTTTCAAAGAGTATGTACTCTAGATTATAAAATATGCAATCCTAAAAACCAGATAATATAATTCTGATAGCCTCTTGTACCTATATTTTAATGTACATATTATAGTATATCTACTTTGAATATTTTTACTTTTGTCTATTTCTGTGACTGAAACTTAAACTTCATTAAGGTAAGGATTATGTGTCTTCTGATAATGAATGTATCCTCAATACCTAGGCAAATACCTAGAATATATTAAGTGCCAAATCAAAATTTGTAGAATGAATGAATGGGTAAACTAATAGATGGATGAATCAAAAAGAGCCAGTTAGGGTAACTACAGAGATATTAAAAGACCCTTAGAACTAGAGTATTTCTTTACTAATACATCAGACTGATTTTGCTCATTGTCTTTCTAATTACTATAACACTAATAAACACAGAAATGATTCAATAAGTAATAGGTTGAATGATGTGAAATTACCAGCATTCAACTACTTCTTACCTAAAAATGATAATTTCATATCATTCAGCATGGTATCTGTTGAATACATCAGTAAATAAATTAAATATTTCAATCCTGGAATAATATCTCATGGTGACTTTAATACATACTTTTGTGTTATATATTATATTATGTATCACAAATAATTGACAGTGAGAAAATTGGTTGAGCTGTAATTAAAAATCAGGTCCTCTGGTTCTAAATTCTGTTTTATTTTTTGGAATTTCAAAAAAATAATGCTAAGCTTGCTAAGAAATACAGTTTGATATAGAAGCTAAGAGAAAGCTTTATTAAGTGCCAAGTAATGTGCCTGGTTTGTTTTATAATAGTCATGTGTTTAGAAGAATTTACAGAAGTCTGGTGAACATCTTGGTGTTTCTAAACAAGCTGTATTCTAGCTATGTCATTAAATGAAGACCTATTCTATGTTAAAGTATCTCTCGACTTTCACTCAAAGTCAGGTGGTATTTACCTATCCTTATTATCAGAATATTTTACTATAGGATTATGCTTTTTCTGTATTATATACTTTTATTGGTGCATTATAGTCTCACATCATAATGTAAATCATGCTGACAGTGACATACATGCACACAGCACTTGATTCTGCCCTCCCTCTCCCTCCTTATTCTCCATTCCCCATACAGAGTACTGAGATTGACATTGGTATTTTCAAATATGTACACAAAGCCAATGGTAGTAATTCCTTCATTGATCCTCATTCTTTCCCCTAGATTAAGGTTTCTCCTCCATTATTTGGAGTCCCTCTGGTATCCCAATTACTCCTTTGCTTCAGCATAGTAGATAAAAGATATGACCCTTCACTTTCTGGGACTGGCTAATCTCACTTAACATAATGTTATCCATGTCCTTGCATTTTCTTGCAAATGACATAATTTTATTCTTCTTTATTGCTGAGTAGAATTCCGTTGTGTATATATCCCATAATTTTGTAATCCATTCATCTATTGATGGACACCTAGGTTGGTTCCATACGTTGGTATTGTGAATTGTGCTGCTATGAACATGAGTATGTGTACATTACTATAGTTCTCTGCTTTCAAACCCTTTAGAAAGATAACTACAGTAGTATAGCCAGATCATATAGGAGATCCATTCATAGTTTTCTGAGGAATCTCCACACTGTTCTCCATAGCAGCTACACTAATTTGCAATCCCACCAACAGTATAGAAGAGTTCCAATTTCCTCACATCCTGGCCAAAATATATTGTTTTTTGACATCTTGATGATTGCAATTCTAATTGGGTATAGATGGAATCTCAGTGTAGCTTTGATTTGCATCTCCCTGATTACTAATTATGTTAACCATTTTTTTTCATGTATTTATTGGCTATTTGTATCTCTTCTTTTGTGAATTGTCCATTTAGTTCAATTGCCAACTTCTTGATTATTCGTTTTTTTTTTAGTATAATGTCTTTTATGCTCTTTGTATATTCTAGATATTAGTCATTTATTGATATTAGAAGGATAACTGACAAAGATCTTCTCCCATTCTGTAAGCTTTCTCTTTAGACACTTGGTGGTTTCCTTTGATGAGCAGAAACTTTTTAGCTTAATACCATCCAACTTATTCTTGCTTTAATATTATGAGCTATGGGCATCTTGTTAAAGGAGTTTCTACCTGTGCCTATGTGTTGGAGTGTTGGACCTATGTCCTCCCCTCTAGTAGCTTCAAAGTCTCTGATCTAATTTCCAGGTCTCAAGTTGAATCCTGTGCAGGAGAAAAGGTAAAGATTCAGTTCCATTTTTATTTTATGTCTTTCTTAGTCTTCAGTACACTTTGGAAACAATTAATCACCATCCTTTGACCTATTATTGTCTTTACAGTACTTCAAACTCTTATTCTATATTTTCCTCTGAGTATTTCTTCACACTTGTGCATTTTCCTATGCTTAGGCAATTTAGAACACTTCACTTTCCATCCATGTTGCCATTTTACCATATATAAAAGCACCTCAGTAACTCATTAGCTTAAATTGCAGCATCACTCCACTGATTTATATTCAGTTCGCATGTTAATCGGCATGACCTTTAGGACTTCAATTTCATTTTGGGAACCTTACAAAACAGTATTCCCCTTAATTATTTTCTTGAATATGTTTGATATTCACTCTGTTTCATTCTGCTATGTATTTCATATTTGCTAATCCAGTTAAGAATAAAATGCCTGCATTTTCACATTATAATTTAACACTATGAAAGTAACCAACTTTGGCATAAAATATATGAATAATTTTAGCCTTACTTTTTTATTCTTAATACATGTTACTTTTGACCTCCAAATTTATGAATATGTTAAAAAATTTAAAATTTGGAGACATGTCTGATGAGGCAGTGTTGTATACATTAGATTATGCTAAAATAAGTTATTTTAATATTAATTTCAAGCTATATAGTCACCTAAGTCACCTAAAGGTGAAAAGTGAGCATATTAATTGCCATTTATGACTTTGCTGTAACTCAGTTTCCAAATAAATCCAGTAGTAGTTTTTGAATTTCAAGGTAGCAATAGAAATTTACTATGGAAGATTGTATTTTAATTTTATAAATAATCCATGACTATCTTACTTTAGTTCTAATTCAGAGTTTAAACCAGGCATGGAAATACAGCATGCTAGCTCTTTCTAGATTGTAGGAAAAACTACTTTCTGAGAATAATTACCCTCTCATAAAATATTTTTGAAAAACTGAATGAAACAAGGCTTAAGAGAACAATATTCGTGATTTAATAACGTAAATTCTTTCCTGTAGTAAATTAAGAACATTAGTTTCAGAGACATGTAGAGAAAACATATTTGTAGAATAGAAAAGTCCTCTGAAAAATAAAATAAATCAAACTAAAAAAATGAGTACAGATGTAGACATGAGTTTGAATTTAGTTATCTTATCTGTATGTCCTCCAAAGAGCATAATAGAAAATTATGCTAAACAGTATCTCATAGTAACCTAGTAGAATAAATATGCAAACTTGTAATGCAACATAGTCAGAAATGGGGCAAGATCAAGCAGTAGCAGGCAGAAATGTGATTTTAAAAGTCTGGTTATGGTGGAGAAATAAAAATACTAGATTCAAACTGTACAAAGATGTGGTAAGTAGAAAAAGGTATTATTAAACTGTCAAGTAAGTAGCCAGAGGGTAGAGGAAAGTAGGCCCTCTAGTCTAGGAAATAAACAGAATTCAGAATCTGAGGGGCATATTCTTAGGAATAATATCAAGACCAAGTAGGGTTGTAAGGTTCTAATTGTAGAACTCCTGACTTTTTCTTTCAAACCTTCATACCAGGCCTGTCACAAAATTATTTACAGTGAGAAGAAATTTCCCAAGAAATATTTAAGTCAAGAGAAAAGCAGTCAGGAGAGACTCAGTCAAATTTTTATGTAACAATAATGGCTGGCATTTTTTTAGTGAAACTTGGGAATTGGGTTCTAAATAAGTACCATGCATGAATTAATTCTCATACAACTTATGCTATAAGCATTATTTCCATTATAAAGATGAAGCAACAGAAGTGCAGAAATATTAAGTAATTTAAGATGCAAAACAAGTAAAGACTGGAAGCAAGATTGGTGCTCAGACTTCAAAGTTATAATGTTACATTGTTCTAGATAAATAAAAGGTAAGATATTAGATTGAATGTAATTAGACTTATTTGGATGCATCTTTAAAAATCATAGTAAAGTAGTATGGATTAGTAACTATGCATACGTCTTATGTTTAAATTTAATAGTTAATTAAAATAGTAAGAAACATCCAACTTACCCCAGGCTACCTTGACTATACTATTTATAACACGTAAGGCTAGTTAATTGAATTTTTAATAGAATAATAATTATGTGCTATTGAATTTTGTCTTGGACTTACCTAAATTCATTTTTTCTTTTATCATCTATTTATTTAATACCCAGTTATTGTACTTTCACTAATTACTAGGTACTATTATTGGTGATAAAGAGATTAACAAGACAGAAAACATGTCCTTATGAATTTGTAGTCCTTTGATGGAGACAGTCAACAAACAAGTAAATTGCATAAATATAAATACTATTAAAGTAACTCTTTGTCAGAAGTTCTATGAAGAAAAAGACTAAGGGTAAAGAGGGAGAAGGGAGGGCTATTTTAGAACAAAATATCAAAGAAGGACTTTTGGGTAAAGTAACTTTGAAAAAAGACCTCACAAAAAATGAATTGACAAGGCTTCCAAATATATGGATGAGAGGAAATTAAGGAAGAGGGAACATGTATAAATATAGTGAGTACTGAAACAAGGGTAGTAGTATTAGACGATGGAGTTTAAGAGACAGATAGGAATAAGATGATGGAGAACATAGTAAACCACAGTACTAAGTTACCATGGTAGGCCATATACACAGCCATTGGGGGTTTTTGATATGAGAACTGATATAATTAGATTAAAATTAAAATTGCTCCAGCTACTGTGGAGGTACTAAAGTGCTACAATGGAGGTAAAGAGTAGTCAGATTCAGATAGATTCTATAGACAGTGTACAAAGTAATTGCTCATGGTTTAGGATTTGTATTTTTGGATGCACGAAACTTTTGGGGAGACAAAAGCAATGCAGTTTCTACTTTGGAAGCATAGCATATGAGGTGTTTATTAAAGATAAAGATGGGGGACCCAGAAATGTGGTAGTCAGATTAACAAATAGAAATTGTGAGAAAGTTCTGAGGCGGAGATAGATAGGAATTACTAAATTCCAAAGTTCTAAGACTGAATTGTATTACCGATGAAGACAGTGTATCCAGAGACAGCACAAAAGGTAAAGACTGAGTCCTTGGTCATCCCAGTACTTAATAATTTCCAAGAGGAAGAAAACAAGGAATACAAGTCTGAGAAAAAAGGGCAATAAAATAAATTTTAAACTGGGATTGTATGGTGTCTTGGAATTAAAGAGAATGTTTTAGGAAGAAAGGGATGCCTGTCAAATGCTGCTGAGAAGTAGACTAACATTATGACTAAATATAGACCAAACAAAACCACGCCAAACAGAATTTACTAGCATGGAGTTTGTCATTTTCCTTGAATAAAGCAATTTTAGTGGAATGGTTGTGATCAAAGCCATAAGAAATGAAATTGAGAGAGTAAACACACAAAGTCTTTGAAGAATTTTGCCAAAATGCAAACAGAGAAATTGGGCAGTAACTAGATGGTCATGCAGAGCATAAAAAATTTTGTCTTTTATCTTACTATTTTAGAATGTATTTACATTTGTACACTTTTACTGATATATTATAATTATACATCATATTGAGGCTCAAAGTCATACAAAAATGTACCCAGGTCTTGGTGAATTTTCCTCCAGGGACCACTCCCTACCCACTCTCATCCTCATACATCATGGTAAGGTTGGTAGTGACCCTTTCATATATGGGGAGAGCATAACTTGAATTCTTTTTTTTAAATAAGTCTGTAGTTTTATTAAGAAAAAAAAACTGACAGTGCATACGAAGTTTACATTTAAACAAAATGTTCACAGAACTTCAACACATGCCTAAAAGGATCTTACACTGTAGCTCTGGATGCATGTCTAGATGCAGTCAAGAACTAAAGGATCTCAAGATTCAAGACAAAGCATATTGGGTATCAGTTAATCCATAAGTTTTTTTTTTCTAGACTTTTTTGTGTGTATTTTAAAGTAAAACCACTGCCCCATATGGATAGTAATCTTCTCCTGAGACTGGGGCTTTTAAAATCATTCAACTTAGGTTGACTCAGTGAAAGTTGTGCTGTTGGTGACTGAACCCTGCCACTAATGGTTTCAGAGTTTAAAGTTCAAAAAACTGAGGCTTCAACTGTTTCCATCCTAAGAGTTTCCATCTTTCCATTATTTTACCATTTCCTCAAAAAGGCCCCAAATTTTAATCAAAATAATCTTATATGTTTCCCTTCCTCCTGTCCCATCCCTCCTACTCCCAAATAATATGCCAGTAATAGCCCAAAACTACACAATGCTACACTGTAAAAATGCAGAGGTGACACTATTGGGAAGAAGGCTGTGGGTTGTGCAGATCTTCTTTGAAGATCCAAAGTATCTTTGTGCTTTCTTCAACACCTAATTTTGCAAGGATACTCAGAGAGTTCATTTTGTCATCTTTTTTTGTCATCATCCTCCGAAGGGTAGGAAGAAATGTCATGTCCGCCTTTTCTCATAGAAGGATATGACAAACTGAAGGCACTTGACATTGGCTTCCTTGGCAGGCACCAGGTCAGTTTCTTCAGAGTTTTTTCATTTCATTAGGGACATGAACTCTCCACTGGAATCTGTAGTTCCAATAATCCACTCAGGCTCCAAACCCCAGGCAAATACTCTTGGATTTTCTGACTATTTCTTTCTTGTTCTTCCTTGGTTTGCTCTCCTCTCCCTTATCTTCAGAATCAGAATCAGCTTTATACTTGCCTTTCTCTGATTTATCTAACTCATGTTTTCTGAGACAATACAAACTCAGCAATGAGTTTCTGCCAGGTGTGCTGGTACATGCTTGTAATTCCAGTACGTCGGAAACTGAGACAGAATGATTACAGGTTTGAGAACAGCGTCAGCAACTTAGTGAGACCTTGTTTTAAAATAAGATGTAAAATTGGGCTCGCAGTAGAGCTCATAGATAGAATTCTCCTGAGTTCAATCCCCAGAACCACACACACACACACACACACACACACACACACACACACACACAAACAAAAACTCAGCAATGAGGTCGGGACAACACAGGTTCTCTTCTGGCTCCCATGTGTTGTTCTCATCTGAGAAACCCACTTTAGGAGGCACTCACTCCACTTTTCTCTTTACAACTTGTTGTTAAAGAACAAGGGTATAAAATTATTACTATAGTATTCTGACTTGATTTTTCTTTTTTATTGGTGCATTGTAATCATACATCTTGATATAGTTCAGGGTGATAGAGGCATACATGGACACAACACTTATTGAACTCTCCTCCAGTTCTCACCTCACTCTCTCTCCCTCCCCACCTTCCTGTGCTCAGCACAGTGATTGTCTTAGATGAGTTTGTGTATGTACATCATGTCCATTGTGGTGTTTCCCTCTTCAAGTCTTCCTACCTTTTCTTGTCTCCCTCAGTTAGGTTCCCTCCTTCATTCCACTAAAATTTCTCCTTTGTCTGGAGTCTCTCCTGTGTTTCAATTTCTCTGTAGCTTCTGCATATGAAGGAGAACATCTGACTCTTCATTTTTTTGTGACTGACTAATCTCACTAAGTATGATATTCCACAGTTCCATCCATTTCCCTGAAAATCACATAATTTTTTTGTGTGTGTGGCTGAGTAGAATTTCATTGTGTATATATTCCATAATTTTGTAATCCTTTCATCTACTGATGGACATCTCAGCTGTTTACCTAGTTTGGCAATTATGAATTTTGCAGCTATAAACATAGATATGCATGCATTGCTACCACTTGAAGAGGGCATAGGACAAACACTCTATCATATAGGCATGGGTTAAAAACTTCCTCAACAAGATCCAAAAGGCACACAAAATTAAAACAAGGATTAATAGATGAGTTTTCATTAAACTGAAGAGCTTCTGTGCAGCAAAGGAAATGATCAAGAAACTCAAGGGAGAGTTGACAATAGGGAAAGATCTTTGCTCCTCTGATAGAGGACTAATATTTAGAATATACAAAGAACTCAAGAAACTCATCACCAAAAAACCCAAATAACCCAATCTAAAAATGGACAAGAGAACTCAGTAGACACTTCACAAAAGAAGATACTTCAGAAAATACAAATGGCCAGCCGGGCGTGGTGGCGCACGCTTGTAATCCCAGCATTCGGGAGGCTGAGACTGGAGGATCGAGGCCAGCCTCAGCTACCTAGTGAGGCACTCCGCAACTTAGCGAGACCCGGTTTCAAAATAAAAGAATAAAAAATAGGGCTAGGGGTATAGCTCGGAGGTAGAATGCCCCTGAGTTCAATCCCCAGTACCACAAAAACAAACAAACAAACAAAAACAAATGGCCAATACATGTATAAAAAATGTTCAACATCATTAGCAGAGAGATGCAAATTAAAATTACACTGAGATTTCACCTAATCCCATTTAGAATGTTAAATATTAAAAACATAAACAATATCAAGTGCTGGTAAGGTTTGAAGTGTAGTACCTTTGATTCACTGTTGGTGGGATTGCAAATTAGTACGACTGCTTTGGAAAACAGTGTGAAGGATCCTCAGAAGAATGGGAATGAATACACAATATGATCTAGATATATCACAACTCCTGAGTATCTGCTCAAAGAAAGTCACTTTTGTTTCCTATTTTCTCTCTAGTTTCTACAAATGAGAGAAAATATTTGACCCTTGACTTTTTGAGACTTGCGATCTTGTTTAGCATAATATTCTCTAATTCCATCAATTTTCCTGAAAATTAGATAATTTTGTTGTTCTTTATGGCTAAATAAAATCCCATCATGCATATATACCACATTTTCATTATCCATTCATCTATTGATGGACCCTAGGTTGGTTCCATAATTTGCCTATTGAGAGCTGTCCTGCTATAAACATGGATATCTATGTATAGCTATAGTAGTCTGACTTTAATTTCTGGAAAGTCACTTAGGACTGGTATAGCTAGGTCATTGGTGATTCCACTCTTATACTTTTTAAGAACCTCATTCACATCTCCATAGTGGTTGTACTAATTTGCAATCTCACAGTGTATAAGAGTTCCTATTTCTCTCCATCCTCACCAGGATTTTTTATTTGTACTTTGAATGATTGCCATTCTGTTAGGTGAGATCTCAGTGTCATTTGATTTGCATTTCTCTGATTGTAATGGTTTTGACATTTTTCATATATTTATTGGACATTTTCACTTCTTTTGTGAAGCATCTATTCAATTCAATTGTCCATTTTTTTGATTGGGATATTTTTTCTAGTAAGTTTTTTAAGTTCTTCATATATCCTGGTTATTAGTTCTCCATCAGAAGAGTAGTTGGCAAATATTTTCTCACATTCTATAAGCTTTCTGTTCAGATTCTTGTTTCCTTTATTGTGCAGAAATTTGGCAATTCGGTGTCATGCCGTTAATTGAATCTCAGTTTTATTTCTGAAGCTTTAGGGGTCTTATATGAGGAAGTCTCTATCAGTGCCTATATGTCGGAAAGTTGATTCTATGCCCTCTTCTAGTAATTAGTTTTTGTTCTAATTTCTAGAAATTTGATCAATCATGAGCTGCACTTGTGCAGGATGAGAGACTGGGCTCTAATTTCATTCTTCTACATATGGAAATCTAGTTTTGCCAGCACCACTTGTTGAAAAGCCTGTCTTTTCTTCAATGTATGTTTTTGGCTCCCTTGTCAAAACCAACTGTCACTAAGTGTGAGAATTTGTTTTGTGTCTTGTTCTATTCCATTGGTGTATGTCCTTTTTTGTGCTAATGCCATGCTATTTTTGTTACTATAGTTCTGGAGTATAATTTGAAGTCAGCTATTGTGATGCCTCCAACATTGTTCTTATTGTTGAGAATAGTTTTGGGCATTCTTAGTCTTTCATTCTTCCATATGAATTTTAGGATTATTTTTCTAGCTCTGTGAAGGATGGCATTGGCTTAGTGAGTTGCAATAGAATATTTATTTGCAAATAGATGCAATCAAATAATCAGAGAAAAGCTGAGTAAACTCTAAAATACTGGGGGATATGTATTAAAATCACAAAACACTGCTGAGATACCAGTTAAGAAATGTGGTCACAATTGTAAAGTAAGACTAACCAACATGGTTTTCTCTGCCTTTTATAGTCATATTGAGGAACATGAGTATGGGCAAACTATGGTAAGTTACTCAGGTTAAATCAAGATTGAGTTGTTAATTTTAGTAGTATTTTAGTAGTATGGAGAGAGGGAAAGTACACAGAAGTTCAAGTTTTATTAAAAAATAGATATGAGTTGTGAACTAGGAATCAAAATTGGATAAAAGAAAAATAAGAATATAAAGAAATAGAAGGCCAGCAAATATGCAGTATTATGTCAATGAACAGTTATTAGTTACTGGAGTGGAATAAATGACTATAATAAGCAACCTGGAAAGATTGAAATCTATGGTTAAAGGTCTGAACCTGGTTATAGAGATCAGATCTTTTAAATACAAGGAAAACATATAAGTTAGCTATTACATGCCTTTGATGTCCTAAGCAGCTGGGCCTTCACTGAGAGCAATGTTTTTCTTTCCCATATAAAAAACTTAAACAGGTGATCTGTAAAGTGACCTGCTGAGTGATGGGAAATCTAAACTTTGTTTTGAAGATGGCATTTGTAAAATTTATACTCCTGTCATTGGCTATTTCTTGAGATACTTTTGTAATTATTGGACTTAAAAATTGAATTAATAGTTTTGAATAACTTTAAGTCATAAAGGTTGGAAGAATTTATATACAATGTAACAAAATGATCTTTATACAGGATCCCATAAAAATATAATACACACCTGAAGTCACTTATCATGAGATAATTTAATAAGCTTCTATACTTTTAGGACAATGGTTTCATTAATATCAATGCAAAATGATTCTTGGAATTGATCTGATTTCTTCATAATTTTATCTCAATAGTCTGCATAATTTACCTTTTGATATTGGATAAATCGATAGAACTTTTATGCACGAATAAAGTAAAAAAGGAGTAAATTTTAAGAAAATCTTGATTTTGAACAAAAGTCAATTCTTACTATGTGAAAGCATTAAACTTTGAAGAAATATTAAGAAATTACTGGAGGTTTGAAAATGTTCTAACTTATTTTTATATATACATATACTTATATATGTATTTACATGTATAAATGTGGAAATGTTACTTTCTATAGAAATTAAATAAAAAATTTTGTTTGGTAAAATATTCTGTACAAGATTTCTCCAGATACTAATAAAATATCTAAGTTTTATTTCAGAGATTAAAAACAAACACCAAATATATATTCACATTAATTGTAATTGCCTAAAAGGCATTACATCAAAAGAATTTTAAGTATTTAGAAATCATAACAAGCTCTTGGCACTAGTTCGTTCTAGTAATTTAAAACATTTTTTTTTACACAATGTATCATATGTTTTCTATGATGGTTTGCTTTTGTAGTAATCATATGGTTGGATATAGCTTATCAAGTAAGCAAATTATAACAGTGCCAACTTGTACCTTGTAAATGATTTGATTTTATGATAGTTTTTAGTATATATAAATATATGTATATTTGTATATTATTTCAGAAATATATATATTCCTAAAATATATATATATATACTTATTTAGATATATATAAATATTTCTAAAATAAGTTTCTAAATGTATATGAATTTCTAGATCGATTTGTCAAGTTATACACATACATGCATATATATATATATATGTATATGCATATATATATGTATATATACTAATATTCTGATTAAATCTGTTCTTTCTGATATTGTCAATAATATAGGCTGTTTTCTCAACTTGTGAAAATTTGAATTCCAAGTGGCATATCAGAAGGTATATAATAAAACGTATTGATGTAGAAGCTTTGTTTACCTTCTGTGAAGGATTTGACATTCTTTTATACACTTATTTGATTATTAGTTCTGCATCTGTGTTTGAATCATGGAATTTTCAGGTGGAAGGAAGGGACTCTTGGAATCATTCTCTATTCTAAAAGAGGAAGAAACTAGTAAAGATAGAACCTTAGCTGGGCATGGTGGCACACACTTGTAATCCCAGCATTCGGGAGGCTGAGACCGGAGGATCCGGGTTCACAGCCAGCCTCAGCTACCTAGTGAGGCACTCCGCAACTTAGTGAGACTCGGTTTCAAAATAAGGAATAAAAAATAGGGCTGGGGGTAGAGCTCGGAGGTAGAATGCCCCTGAGCTCAATCCCCAGTACTGCAAAAAAAAAAAAAAAAAAAAAAAAAAAAAGATAGGGTGTGTGGAAGAAGTATGACCAATAGAGAGAGGAAGGCAAGAGCTTCCTGACATGCTGATGGAGAAAAAGCAAAATAAATTCCAAGTTTAGAGGAAAAAAGTGTGAATGAAATATAAAATATAGATAACTTTAAAAGAGCATCATATGAGGCAGGTAGCACATCAATCCATACTGTTTATTTTGAGCAAGTTGGTGACATTTAGAGAGAAGTGAGAGCTCCTGCAGTTTTCAGTAGGTGGTCAGTTTGACATTTCTGTATAATGTCTCACTGGGCTAATAAAACCTGTCGATTCTTGCCAGTTCCATTTTCATTTCATTCTTTCTCTTCATTTTAAAGTAACAATTTAGTAAATCACAGCATATAGGCAAGTGCTGAAGTCAAGTGTTTATGCATACTAACATTTTTTAAGCCTGAAATTATTTTGCATAACAGATGGGAGAAGTGTGAGTAATTTTGCTGGAACTCTGTAGCCCTATTTTTTATTTTTTTGTAAATTTCACTTGTCAATATTTAAATATTCAGTTTATGTCCAATAAAACAAATCATATTTTAAAATAAGCTCCACAATTATTATCAAAACAGATTCATGTGTCTTGGCAACTAGCAAATAACATGGACATCTGTTACTGGGAAAATAAACCAAAATAAATTGAACCATAGTGAATGTTGCTATAATTTGGTAATTAATTTATATGTGAAACTACAAATTTGTGCTACCTAACATCAGCTGGACCTTTGTAATTGTATCCTGTTTACAGCACCTCATGTCACCCCCAGATCTGTTTTGATGTTTCTGAAACTCTGTAACATAGACCCCCATTCTACCCAGCATTATCTTTCTTGAAAATTATCCAATCTTCTCTATTTATGTGAACATTGTTGTAACCCAGTTAGTTCTTGTTTCTTCCCTTACCACCTCTGAAGAAGTATCCTTACTTCTTATATATGACTTGGCATCTCTCTGTGCTCTCTAACATTGGCCCTCCCAGGATATTTTCATAGTGATCATCTTCTTTTTCAAAAGTGTATTTGAAATAGGCTTCAACACTTCCCCTGTTTGGGGATATGGCACCTATGGAGCCAATTCTGCTTATTCCCATTCAAGTTGAGAGGTTTATAGGAGGACATTGTACTTTCCCTCCACTGTCTGGTGTCCCCTCTGGTTACCTGGGACCTTATACTATTTGGAGAACACTTCTAAAGAGATTTTTAATGGAGGTTTATGAAGGGAATTTGTCCTCCTAAAGATTTGCAAGCATTATGAAAGTATCTGTGCTTCATCTTAATAGCCTACAATAAGAAGGAATGCTAAAGTAGCTTATATGCACACTCACTATTTCCCTCAAACTGAAAGTTCTTATTTTTGGAAGAAGGGGAGTATTTGTACTGATATTTCCATTCCCGAATAAGAATGTTCCTGTTAGCTTTGGGAGAACCACAATCTACCTCCCTCCTTTGTTTTTATGGATCTTACTACCCTTGTGGCCAGAACAAACATAATCAAGAATGTTGTAAGATATTTTTATCTATCTTTTAAAACTACTTTTAGAAATAAACTCACTTCTATTCTCTTTCAGGGCTTTGATCTTTTGATCCTTCATCTTCCTTCTGTTTTTTCCTTCTTAATAATCACTGTTCTTATGAATCATATTTTTGCTGGTTATCAATGAGATGTGCTTTACTGTAGAATAAGTCTATTCAGAAGCCAAAGTTGCTCATTAACTTTCTTTGCTCTCCATTCCAGCTCTGGGAGAATTAATTGCCTCCAGGGCAATGGTATTTGCAATTGATCGGGGGAGGGTCATATACAAATATTTGTATATATGAAAAGCAGTTAATCTACTGTAAGATATACTGTGCTTCAAATTGCACCTCTATTCTTTTTTATTGAATTATTCATGATTTTTTCCTTTAAGCCTTCTTCTTTAATGCCCCAACAACAAAGAGAAGACTTTCAACTTCTTAGTCAATAAACGCATTCAACCAATTTTTTCTACATGTCAATTATCTTCAAAAAATGTTTCTTTATTAGCTATAATCTTCAGTTTTCTTATATTATTCAGTATGCTCCTAGAAAACTCCCTTTTGACTTTTCAACACTGGCATTATCACCAACATGATAGCATAACATGCATGTCATTTGTCTGAATTCTTCTACCACCAATTCTACAAGGAATATGCATATTCAGATTCATTCATACAGAAATGTTCCTTATAAGGTGAAATGTTTCTTTTTCTAGTTAAAGGTTGATTTATGCACTTCTTTGGCTTCCATGAATCATACTCTCCTCTCTCCATCAGAGTGTTCATGCATTCATTTATTCTATCTTCAAGCTCTCATAGCTCTCTCTCTATTAGCTCTTTAACTTTTGAATCTTAAAAGGGGAAATCTTTACCCAATGAAAATCTTGTCCCAGCTATTGCCTTAGTGCTTTTAATAGTATTTTAAATAAAGTTTTCATCCATTCATAAAGCATTTATTGTCTACTATGCAATGACTGTTCTAAGTTCTATAAATATCTACTGAACATAACAGTAAATCCATATTTTCAAAGAGCTGTTATTATTGTAGGAGGAGATGAAAATAAGCTCCTAAAACACATGGTATATGAAGCTCTAACAAACCCTCAGAGAAAAACAAAAACAGAAAAAAAGCTTAAGTTTTGCTTCATGGCTCTTTTTATATACTTTTATTGGTGCGATGTAATTATGCATCACAATGATATTCAAAGTGATACACATAACACATATCACATGGTGTATATGTAAACCTTCCTCCATTTTTTTCTTCCCTCCTCATAAATGTTAGTGACACTAAGAATGAAACCTTTTAAGTAGAAAGCTTAGAATATGCTTTCTGGGAAGCTTCTTGAAAGGCACATTTGAGTCAATCCTAAACTCCCATGAGGTCTTTCACCCAATGAACCTATAGCTCTGCTGGGACCACCCTCACCACACACACTAGCAACTACTCTTCTTCATCTTTTCCTTATCTGATTGAATTATTTAAAATTCTGCCTTCTCAGGCCTTGACATGCTTCCTCCCTTGGGTTTCATTACTTCTATCTCATACTGTACTCCTCTAAGGTCACCTTTTTTGCCTATAGTTTTCTTTGACCCCTAAGTAGTAATGATATCCAAATTTCTCATTTTACCTCTTTTCCCATCTTGATCTCTTCAACTGTTTAAGAATTAACTTTCACTTTCAAGGCTTTAATGACACATCCTTAGTTGGTCACTCCCAAATCTAGTTGCATAGCTAAGGCAGTGTTACCATGGTAGCTTTAGTAGTATTTAGTACTTTAGAAGTATTATTTTAGCAGTAATAGTAGAGTAGCCAAAATGGTGGTTGAGATTATGATAGCTGAGTATAGTCACACACACTTGTAATTCCAGTACGTGGGAGGCTGAGATAGGAAGATTACAGGTTTGTGATCAGCCTCAACTAGTTAATGAAGCCCTCTGCAACTTAGTAAAACCCTAGTTCAAAATAAAGAATAAAAATAGGGCTGATGGTGTAGCTCAGAAGTAGAATGCCCCTGGGCTCAATCATCAGTATTACAAAAAATAAAAAAGATAGATAGTGATAAAAGAACACACAAAACCTACATGTTTCCATTGTTTTCCCTCATTGGAGCAAAATGATTTGCTTCAAAGACACTGAGCAAACCAATATTTTAATTTTGCATTTGAGTTTTGATATTTCCTAGTTTGAAAAAGGTGCTTATTAGTTCTAGATTTTATTCTGACATAGCATTATATCAGATAAGGGGTTTTTGAGACATTTTTAAGTATAGCATGGAAGTGTGTTATTGACTTTTACCCACTATGAATAAGAAAAACCTAGCTAAATTATTAAAGTCCCAGTGATTTCTCCAAGGAACCATTTTAGGGTATCTTTTGAATTACTTTTTTGATCTTCTCTTTCTTTTTGCATAGTGTTAAATATCTTGCTACATTCTAGGAGTTTTCATACTTGTAGGATTGCCTTAAGGTATCTCATTAGCACCTTTGATTTAGGCATTGCAATGAGAATAACTGAGCAGCATATTTTTACTCATATTGAAAAAAATAAATTTTACCCTTGTTACTACTGAATAATTATTTTCCAAGAGTTGAGTAAAGTGCTTACATCATGCTATCCAGAGACCCATTTAATTGATATTTTAGTAATATAAAAAAATAAAAGGAGCCGGGCGTGGTGGCGCACGCTTGTAATCCCAGCATTCGGGGGGAGGCTGAGACCGGAGGATCAGGGTTCACGGCCAGCCTCAGCTACCTAGTGAGGGCACTCCGCAACTTAGTGAGACTCGGTTTCAAAATAAAGAATAAAAAAAAATAGGGCGGGGGCTATAGCTCAGAGGTAGAATGCCCCTGAGTTCAATCCCCAGTACCGCAAAAAAAAAAAAAAAAAAAAAAAAAAAAAAAAAAAAAAAAAAAAAAAAAAAAAAAAAAAAAAAAAAAAAAAAAAAAAAAAAAAAAAAAAGCTACCGAGGTGTGTTGGCACATGCCTAGAATCACAGTACTTGAGAGGCTGAGACAGGGGGATTGAAAGTTGAAGGCCAGCCTCAGCAACTTAGTGAAACCCTGTATCAACATAAAAAAAATAAAAATGGCTGGAAATGTAGCTTAAAGTTAGATTGCTCCTTGGTTCAATCCCCCATACCAAAACTAAACTAAACTAATAGGTTAACCTTTCATTAGGTCAACATCCTGAAATTAACCAAAACATCTTAATCTCTTCAGAATTCATAGGCCTCAATCAGTGTGTAATAATTAGGACTGTATGAAACTTTCAGGGAGGAAAGAGATGGGAGACTGCTCAATAGCAGAATAGACTTTATTGGAATGAAGCCTGCAGAGGGGGCTTTCTAGGAAAGTTTGAAGCCCAAATCCACTTACAGACTATAAGCATATATATATATATATATGCATATATAAGCATATATATTGAACCAGGAGCAATCTAACTTAAACAATATATATATATTGTTTAAGGGGAGATTCTATGGGGGCAGTGAAGGGTGATAGTTAATCATTGCTAGGGGGGATGTTAAGGGAAGTTAGTTGGATTGTTATAGCTGGGTTAAGCAGGATAATGGGAATTTTCCATAGGTAGAGGGACAAGATAAGCAAGGGGCTTGTCAGGCACTGTTAGACAAAACAATGGGAATATTTAGGTAAGCGGGGGGAGGGGGGGTGAGTGTATTTGAGTAAGATGTGGTGGCAAAGAGGCCTGCAAAGTGGCACATCTTCACAAAATAGGGCCACTTTTGTTCAAGACTAAAATTTTTAAAAATTTTTCTCTTAAAAGAAAAAAAATAAGGGATAGAGAAGGAATTTAGGTTTAGGAAAAAAGTTGGGTCTCTTAGAAATCTGCTTCTCTCAGAACAGGTATGTTGAAGTCAGTGGGGTTGGGTAGCCTTTGGTGTCTGTAGTATCTGAGGAGAACAATGTTTACATACTTTTTGGGTGGCAGCTTAGATAACGGAGTCAAATATTCCTAAGTAAAAACAAGAGAGTAAATTTAAAATGCAAGCCGGGCATGGTGGTGCACGCTTGTAATCCCAGCATTCGGGAGGCTGAGACCGGAGGATCCGGGTTCGCGGCCAGCCTCAGCTACCTAGTGAGGCACTCTGCAACTTAGTGAGACTCGGTTTCAAAATAAAGAATAAAAAATAGGGCTGGGGGTATAGCTCGGAGGTAGAATTCCCCTGAGTTCAATCCCCAGTACCGCAAAAAAAAAAAAAAAAAAAAAAAAAAAATTTAAAATGCAAGGGGCATAGGCTATGAAGATAAGAGGAATGAGGAGGGGAGTCATAATGGGAGCAATCCCAGATGCCTAGTTCAGGATGTTTGGCCAGTATCCCCAGGTATCAGTTGATTTCTTCTGGAGTTGGGCTGCTCTTTTTCTTTGAATGGTTTCCTGAATTATTCTGTATTGGTTGACATAGAAACAGCACTTCACCTGTAGAAATAAGCAGAGGCCTCCCTTTTGGGCAGTGAAGATATATAATCCTTGTAAGTCATTGGTGGGAAAAAATTTGGATTTATGGGAGGAAAGTGGGACACTAAGTGCAGGGTATCCAGGAAAGTGCTTTAATGTAAGTGTGGGGACATCATGTGCAAAAGGGGAGTCAAAGTCAGATGATATCTAGTTAAATTACATGAGGGTCCATGAGCAGTTTTTTTTTTAACCTTAGAATAGCACACTTTTTTTTCTGGTTAAACATTCCTGCTGGGTATTCAAGACCAAGTAGATAGCCCTGTGTGGGGCCAACATATCTTTTTATAAAATCATTTTACTGTTAAATTTCCTCAGGCTTATTCTTAGGGACTTTGTGAGGCTAACTCTTCCAGTTGTGCCATCTACCCAGCTGTGTCATGGTCTTGCTGACCACATGGCTTTTCTTGAAGCATTGGGAATGTTTTCCTCTTCAATGACCCTCATTTTCACAGAATATTAATGGTGGCTCTTAGTTTCTGGGGTGTTCACAATCCTCCTGAATGGGTAAGGGGTAAGGTAAGAGAATTGCAGAGCCTTTAGGAATCCTATCAATTACCTGGGTCCTATTTGACCTGGGTAGGCAAGGGGCAAAATAGTTACCGTTCTCCCCTTAGCTCTTTTGTTTCCTGATTGTTTTCCAAGTCTCAGTTGTTGAACACTCAGTAGGTCATTTTCACCAGTCCTTGCTAATGAATAGGAATCAATATTATAACCCATGTTTTCTAGGTAATGGCTATCAAAACATGATTTGAGTTATTCTATTAGCAGTTGCACATCTATAATATTAACAGACAACAGTTATACAAGGAAAGATATACAAGGAAAATACAAAATAAAATTATTAGGGACAAAACAAATCTAGTTGGTATAGTAGTCCTGACAATATTTGATATAAATAAATTCCCATTAAAATTTGACTTGTTTATTTACATATATATGTTATTAATACCCAATTTTTTAATGAGAGTGGCATGGTTTGGAATGCCAAGTGTTTAAGTACCTCTAATTATCTTTGGTTAAACATGGTCATGAAACAATTTAGGGAAACACAAATATAACTTGAAAAAGGCTATCACTATTAATGATTTTGTCTAGAGGACATACAATTGGTAAAGTGTTTTCTTACACTTTGAATTTCACTTATTGACCTGGGTAGGCAAATGTATATAAAATCTATATATCAAACTTTATAAGATTTTATGAAACATTTAGATAACCTCAGATGCACAGCATATTTATCCCTCAGATGTATACACATCTATAGTCACCAATATATAGTATATAAATACTATAGTAGCCCAAAGTAATAGTTGCTTATTTAGCCTGAGTTTTAAAGTGGTAATTAACATGCTGTAAAACACAGATATTTAAACTTTAATTCTGCTAAGATGCAGCTTCATAAGTAGTCAAATGACAGTAAACACAAGAGACAAGAAATAGAAAAATAAACATTAATCAACATTTTAGTAGAGGCAAAGTTCTGAGAATATTTCCTAGCTGATAATAACTGCACAGGAAAGACTGACTGGTTTTGCTACAAAATAAAACATGAGTTACACAAAGACACTTCACACTTACACCAAAAGCTTTAGAGAGTTAAAAGATTGGCCTTTGAGATGTATTGGGTCTAAATATGTGTTGGGTAGTGAAGGTAGCTCCCTTGATTATATCATATCAAGGTCAGTTTCCTTCAACATGTGTCTCAGAGGGACCCCAGATTTAACAAAGTTTGGGAATACTCAAAATGATGGGAGGCCAATCTCTCATGTGCATTTTTCTATATGAGCAAATCATGTTCCCTCTGATCCAGGAAAAGGGCATGTTAGCCTAAATGGTATGTCTTATCTTCAGTGCTTTTATGAATAAGCACCAATCTTCTAAGGGGTAGTTGGCTTAGGCCAGAAAAAGACAAAGAAAGAGAGGATCCTTCTTTAAGTATCATAGCTAGTAGCTGGTTTTAAAAGCAACTCCATTTCCCTCAGTCTGAAGAGGAGTCTGGGACATATCTCTTAGACATCTAAGAAGTCTATGGGAAGTCCAGCAGCAGAGAAAGGAAGAAGAAAAGATGAAAACGACCACTGAACTTCTCTACAGCTTTAGAGCTCAAAGATAAAGAGTATGGGGGACTCATTAAAGAGGAGAATTTGGTGGGAGAAATAGAGTGGACAGAGAAGAAGTTATGGGGACCCTCAACCATTTGCTGTTGTGGAGCTGAAAAGTTTAGAGAATGCATTGAATTATTTAGAAATAGAAAATGCCATTTTCTGGCCATTGACCATCATTGTACAGTTTGTCTTGAGACTAACTTGTATTTCAGAAGGATACTGAGTATTTGTGTCAAAGAACCAGCATGAGGCCAAGGGCACTGAGGTTGCAAAAGAAGCAACTGAGTGAGGTATCCTATGGGGGACTGAAGTGAGGAGAATTTCCACTTGTGAAATGGTCTTAGTGAGAGTGCTAAACTCTAGAGTGGGAGTTGGTTTGTAGGATGGTCCTGGACCCTTGGAGAATTCGTTAGTTGGTTAGTGAGAGGGCCTGAACCCTTGGAGACCTGTGGGAAGGTCCTAAGCCTTTGGAAGAGGAAGTTCAAAACTGATTCCTAGCCGGGTGTGGTAGCGCGTAAGTGTAATCTCAGCATTTGGGAGGCTGAGACAGGAGGATCTGGGTTTGTAGCCAGCCTCAGCTACCTAGTGAGGCATTCTGCAACTTAGTGAGACCCTGTTTCAAAACAAAGAATAAAAAGTAGGACTAGGGATGTAGCTCAGAGGTAGAATGCCCCTGAGTTCAATCCCCAGTACCGCAAAAAACAAACAAACAAACAAACAAACAAAAAATTGATTCCCGATAAGACTTGAACCATTAGAGGTTAAATAAGAGGGGAGATGTGTCCCCCAACTGTCTGTAAACCTCTGAATGGGAAGACCAAGCAAATAGGATCTAGGAATTCCCATGAAACTGAAGGTCCCACAGTATAGGATTTCTATGGGGATTGCTCTCATCCAGTGCTGGAGTTTTTGATGATCATTTCTTTTTTTTTTTTTTTTTTTTTTGCGGTACTGGGGATTGAACTCAGGGGCATTCTACCTCCGAGCCAAACCCCCAGCCCTATTTTTTATTCTTTATTTTGAAACCGAGTCTCACTAAGTTACGGAGTGCCTCACTAGGTAGCTGAGGCTGGCTGTGAATCCGGATCCTCCGGTCTCAGCCTCCCGAATGCTGGGATTACAAGCGTGCGCCACCACGCCCGGCTTTTGATGATCATTTCTGAAGCAATATAGGGGGGTCTTGAACCCATTGAGAGAATCAAAATGGGAGGAAAGAATATGGAATTACCCTGAGATGATAAGTTGGCCAATGTTGGATGTTAGACTGAAGTAATTCAGATGATAACTGCCAGAGCACTGGGGAAGGAAAGGGGGAAAGGGGGAGGAAGTGGAGGGCGGGGAACAGTACTGAGGAACCAGAGTCCCTCAGGGAATGAGAACTAATACCAGATGAGCTGCCATCACCCATTGCTTCCCAGGTTGCAAGAAGGAACTTAACCAATGGCTCTTTGTTACCTATCCCAGGTTTTAGCACCATGTATCAACTTAAGAACAGGCTTTTTGGGGGTAAACCCAGCAGAAGGGGGTCTCCAGGAAGGGTTGGAGCCCGAGTCTATTTGCAGGCTAGAAAATTTACATAGGTTGTTTAAGGGGAGCTTTTATGGGGGCTCGGAGGTGGTAGTTAATCATTGCTAGGGCAGCTGTTAAAGGGAGTTATTGGGGTTGTTACAGTTAGAATAACCAGGACAATGAGAATTTTATGTAAGTAAAGGGACACAATAAGCAAGGGATTTGTCAGGCACATCTTAGACAAAATAATGGGAACATTTAGGTAGGCAAGGGGATGAGTGTATTTGAGTAAGACTTGGCAGCAAAGAAGCCTGCAAAGTGACACATCTTCACAAAATCGGGTCATTTTCATTGGAGACTCTGGCACTGTAAAGCGAGAAGATGAGAGAATGTGAGTTTATGCTTGACTTTGAAAAGCCTACTAACTTGCCAAAAGTTACATATTCAAACTTCTCTTTTTACTTTCATGAAATGATAATAATTAAGAAACTATTTTTGTTTGCTTTTCAGTGCTGTGACAAAAATACCTGAAAAAAATCAACCAAAAGTCAAAAGATTTATTTTGGGCTACATTTTTCAAGGTTTCAGTTCATGATCATTTGGTTCCTTTGCTTCTGGGATCATGGTAATTGTGAAGCAAAACATCCTGGCAGGGAGTGTGTCATCGAGCAAAACAGCTCACTTCTTGGTGGATAGGAGATAGAGGACAGAGAGAGGGGGGCGGGGAGAGGGAGAGGAAGGTGTGTTCAACTAGACCCCATCTTCTTTAGCTTCCCCCACCTCTCAATAATTCAATAATGCCACAAAATTATGAATGTCTCAATGGATTAACCCGTTAATGAGCTCAGAGCTGTCTCATGATCCAGTTGCTGGTCCAAAGCCCCATCTCTGAACTTCGTTGCAAGTGAGACTAAAACATAGGAGACTTTGGGGGACATTCCAGATTAAAATCATAGCACTATTCTAAGAAAGAATAAGCAACTTGAAATATGTTAAGGTTTTGTAGAACATTTAACTTTCATATTAGACTTAATCTGCTTAATTTCCTATAGAAGAAAGATAAGTTACTGAAAATTATATACATACATACATAAGCAGTAGTTTCTCCACAAAAGACAACCATTTTCTCAATAGAATTATCCATTGTATAAATGTCTTTTAAAATAGGGATGGTAAAAATTAAAATGTTGAAGAGTTCATGAGTTTATGTTACTCAGTATTCTAAATAACCAGCGATATTTACGTCGTTCTAAAATCTACAGTTTTTCTCTTTAGTCTTGTTTTCTCTTTGTATTATTCCTAGAAGAAACAAACTAGAATGTCAATATAAATAAAACCATTATACTATATTTATTGGGGGGAAAGTGGAGAGGTAAAATCAAAACAATGAAATAAACACTGTCTTTATATGAGAAGTTTTTGGTAAGGTTCAAAAAGTATTTTAAAGAACAAACAAAAGGACATGTGGCAATATATTAATGGTAGGAACTTTAAGACAAGGCTGGTAAATTAACGGAATTTGAATGTTTGAAAGTGCATGTTTTAAACCATACTCATTTTAAAAATAAAATCATTCAAATTTCTTTTAAAAAACTCTATTGAAACAAAACCAAAAGGATTTTAAAATTAGGCTATTGTTTTGCAGCCTTGAAATGAATTACTTAAAATGATGCAAAAATCAAAATTTCAAAGATCACTCATAACAGGAGTCTGATTCCTAGAGACTTTTAAGTTAGGAATCTACTGTTGATTCCAAGGGGTACTCAGAAATTAAACCACATAATTTAGTATTTGACAGGCTCAGTATTTGCAGACCATGGGTCTCTATAAACGATGAGTAATTTCTCATGAGATAGCATAAAAGATGCATTTACTGTGTGTGACTTAAAGCCACCTACTTCTGTGGACCTCACTTTCCTCTTCTGAGATATGGAAATGATAGGAATAATACACCATGAGGTTGAGGCTTAAATATATTATGTATAAAATGTTCAGAATGGCATTTATTAATATTAGTTACTTATGCATGTCTTCTAACCAAATTGCCATTCCTTATTGAAATTATAGAAATGCCAATCAAAATAGTAAAAATAATGGCTAATATTTAGGGAGGGATTTGCCACAAATATAATAAAACTTTTTCTTCAGAATCAATTACTTATATGGATCTCTTAAGGGCCATGCACTTTGGGTGACATTTTCAATAATAGTATAATAATTTCAATCAATTGAGATCTGTCTTTTCTATAAAAGTTTCCTTTCTGCTACACTTCCCTAGTATTACTACTAGGGATTGGCCTTAGGAATTATTGGGATTCAGTTAGGGGGCAGTTGAGATGGGGATATATGTAGTTGAGTTTAGTAGGGTGTAGTTGAATGTTCATGGTACCTTTGGTTTACAACTAAATCATTGCTCACTCTCCCAAGTAAGAATAGCTTTCAAGAATACTTCTGCTGCTCATCCTGCAAACCCACCAGGGCATTCTGACAAGGCTAGAAGTTGTATTGAAATATGCACTTGTCCTAAGACTGTTGACACCAAAGTACATGTGTTGTAGAGGAGATATAAAGTGACCTGTGTGAAACCAGAAGTAATTGGTGGTAAATCTACTAATCATAGAACATATAAACTCATATGGAGAGATTTTGTCTTACCAATTTCTTCTTAAAATATCAATAACTTAACAACACAAAAATATGTTTTAATCAATTATATTTCTAGTCTTTAAAGAAAATATGACAGAGTAACTTTGAGATGAAAGGACAATGAGGGAACGTGTAGCCAAAAATAGAATAACTGTTTGAGTGTTGTAGGCAATTAACTAGTGAGCAACATTTTTCTAGATATCTATATTTGTCAGTTTCATGAATTTTATAGTTCTTTGTTTCTTTTATGTTCTAAACAAGTAACAGATGTTTGTATTTTTATTCTCTTATTCTTAAATATAGTTCTCTAAATTATGTGAATATCCAGACCCACAAAAACAGGATCCACCCATACTTACATGTAATAAGTGTTTCTGTTTTCCAGGTGGGTTTTTTTTGTTGTTGTTTTTTTTTTTTTTTTTCTGCTGTTGTTGGTCTTCTTTTTTGAGGGAGGTTGGTTTTGATGCTGGAAATTGAACTCAGGGCTTGCTAGGCAAGTGTTCTACTCCTGAGCTACTGCCCCAGCCTCAATGTTTTAAAGGACTACATAGGTGAGAAGCACATTTTATAAATATAAATGGTAAAACAGTTTTATACTTAAGTAAACTAGATTCTTAGCCTTTTATATCAATAAGTCAATATTTGATCATTTTGAATTCCCTGAATCCTTTTTATTCCCTGATACTTAGTCTTCAGCCATTCTCACTTTTTTTTTCTCTTTTAGCAAAACCACAGAGTTTTAAATCTCTGTGACATTCTAGGTTTTTCCCCTTGCAATTTGTTTCTCTTGCCATCTGCTACTTTGAGGAATTATTTATAACTTAATCCCCTTAAATTAAATCTCTGATCCCTGTTGAAAGAACCACACAACCAATCATTTACATCTTAGTTCTCAATGTTCATAAGACACTAAAATCATCTGGTTTAAAAAAATCAATATCCAGAGTAATTAAATAAAAATCTCTGGTTGTAGGGTCAAGGTATGAACATGTTTAAAGGGTGAATCCCATGGTTAGGCAAGTCGGAGAACCAATGGCTTAGTTGAAATACCTATGTTTTTGATTTGGCATGAAAATACAAAATGGTTCCTTGAGAAGAAAGAAAGTGGCTGAGAAGGATAAAGTGTGCAGAGCACAGAAGCTAGAGGTCTTTGTTTTGGCCTTGGTCCTATAATAGCTAGCGGAGAAAATTAAGGTAGAAATGTGAACTCTGATCCTATGACTTCACAAGGAGCTCAATCAGAGAAACCATTAGGTCCTGAGCAATCTCAGGATCCATAATATGTGCCTTATGATTTGTTGTGAAAATTGAGAATAACAAATGTAAAACAATGATTTAAATTGGCACTTATTACTATTGTTATTAATTATAAAGACTTATAGCACACAGCAGTTTCTTCTATGCAGTTGTAACCCTTCAAGGAAAACAGTTGTGCAGTACTCTCTACTGGTGGAATTCTCTGAGCTCTCTAATGGCTAGGACACTTTTGTCTTGTCTACTGCTATAATCACAGTTCCTAACAAATTTACAGATGTGGACTGTGGCTTAAAAATAATATTGAATCGATGAATGAATGAATATAGGTTAATCTCATTGGTTTAAAATAAAAGGATGATATATTAGATTATATATTTCTTTTATATTCCCTTCACTCTTCTTCTTTTACTTAATAAATAACAAATTAATAACAATAATTTACTAGTGTCAGGTTCTATTCTAAGAACTTTATAAAATTTGTAGTCACAATCCTATGAATTAGGGATTATGATTATTTCGTTTTACAATGAAGAAAAGTGAAGGACAGAGAGGTTTACTCATTTTGCCAAGTTACACAGCTATTTAGCTGTTGGAATGAATTCATTTAGTTTTAACCTTCTTACTTCAATCATAAGCTGACTTGCTTAAAAGCATCCATCTCTATGAAGTATTAGAAGTCCTTGAACCAATCATTAATCTTTTGATGTTCCAAGGAAGTTTTTTCCACAAGGCTTTTTTAGAATTTGTCATAACTGAAAGAAATGTGTGTTTATGTGTGTGTGTGTGTGTGTGTGTGTGTGTGTGTGTGTGTGTGTGTATGGCAAAAAGATATAAGTATCATATTTTCTTTTCTTGGAGAGATTATTTTTACTTTGAAATACTAATGTTATTAATCTTGCCATGGCTTAGAAAAAACACAGACTAAAATCAATACAGCTCTTTCTGTTCAGATATTCTGCTGCTGGAAGCAATAATAAATTTAGACATTCTCTTAAGTATTATATCAGTTCATTAGAGAGTTAACAATCATTTAAGAGTCTTTACATTAGAAACATTAGGTTTTGCTTATAAAAAAAAAAGTTCATTACTTGCATTCACTAAATAAGAGCTCACATAGTTTGACTTTCTCCTAAAAAAGTAATAATAGATGTATGCCATGGATTGTACAATTTAATTTCCTCTGTCTTTGGAAGATAAAAATCAGGTCAAAACTTCTTTGTACAATCATAGAATTCAAGAAACATGAGATATAGCTCTCACCTTTAATTCACAATGAAAAAACTCTCAAGTCTATAGTTATTTCAAATGAATTAGTAAAAGGGTTAATTTTTAAATTATTTTTCCATGACAGTGATTATAATGACTGTGATGGTGGTTATTTTTAACTGAGTTACAATTCTTCTATCTCATCTTTCTTATTTTTTAGTTGGATGGATACAGACAAAAAGGTGATAGCATTGTAAAGATTTTCATGTAGCTGAATCTAACAGAATTCCAAGGAATATTAAGGACACATTTGGCCATTCTTAAAAATATAAATATATTTGTCCATGATGAATAGTAATTGGTTCTGGTGATGAACCACTACTCTATATGGGATTTGGAAAAAATAAAATGGCCAATCTCTCTCCTTCCAGCAGCAGATGTTTCTCTGTTAATATTGAAATAAACATTTTGGTAGGAAACATCTGTCAAAGTAGCATGTCTATAATTGAAATGAACATTGAGGATATTAGAATGTGCCAATTAGGAAAAAAATCCACTTACTGGAAAAATGCTGTTTTAAAAAAGACTTTGAGTTAAAACTTTAATTATAAATCTTAGTTAACAATATTTATTGTGAAATGTCTTTGTAGAATATTGCACCACATGTTATCTACAGGCAATTACTTTTTGTAGTATTTAATTTGAGATGCTGAACATATCTATTTATGAATTTTGCCTGTGTGCCTTGCCAAACAATATGGCTAGCCCCTGGTTTTGCATAACTTTGATGTAGCCAAGTAAGAAACTAAAACAATACTTATGAAGAAAATATAGGAGAATTATTTAACACTGTGGAAAATAAGACTAAAAAGGAATAGTCCTTTTCTGTAGAAATAACATGTAACTATGTCACAACAGAGGCCCAAACTAGAAAAAAAAAATCTTATTTTTTAAGAAAGAATAATTTCTTAGATGTGGAAGTAAATGATGGATGACTAACATTAAATAGGAAGGGAATTTGATCCCTTTAACCAGTTAAAATGTCCAATTAGCAAAATATATAATATTAATATTTATAAAAAATTAATACTATTATAGTATAAAATTACATAGACTTTTGTTTTATAATTACCATAGCATTATAAGAAACTATTTTTTCTTTTTTTTTAAATTTTTTATTGTAGTAACTCGTGTAATATAGCATACATCTTTGTTAAGTACAAATTGTTAACAACATATTTGCACACAATTCTCATTTGACCCCTTCCCCGATTCCCTCCCCATTCCCTCCCCCTCCCTCCCCCTAAGGTTCACTTCAGTGAGTGACCTTGATATGATTGTGTAGGTACATCATGTGCTTTAGGGT